>JABASC010000026.1:0-94401 GCA_019776185.1 Plutomurus gul | reverse complement strand
TAAAACCAATTTCAGCCGGTTTAAACAGGTTAAAACCGGGTGATTTACTGGTTTTAACCGGTTGAAATTTATTTAAACCGATGGTTTTGACCGGGTGGTTTAAACCACCCGAAACACTGGCTGCAGTAGCCAAAAACGAGGAATTGGCAGTTTATGAGAAATCAGCAATGGAATACATTTTAGCAGCTTGGGACAATAAACATATTTATGCAATGTATGACTTGGTTTCAGGGTGTGCTAGAGTGGGTTTTTGGGTTTGAGTTTTTCATGGGTTCTTGACCAAAACCCGACCCATTGGGTTTTTGGGTTTTGCTAAAACCAAAAAATTTTAATTTATGCATATTGTTGGTGGAAATTATTTGATTTTGATTTTAGATCTTATTACATATATTTTCCATGTAATTCAAGTCGGCTAAGTCTATTGTCAATCGATATAATTCGTATGCCTAAATCTACCCTATGCTTTAATATATGTGTCAAAAACCCAATAAACCTAAAACTCATGGGTCGGGGTTTTTGTTTGAAAACCCTTGGTTTTCCCTTCCCTGCTTGGTTTTAACAATACAAGAAAAATATACCCTGTACTAAATATTAACTAAATGTCAACTTTTTATTGTTCGGATATTCAGATATACCTTGTGACACAGAGGACTTTAATTGTTCCGTCATGCATTGACACTTACTACATACACGCTTAATTACTAAATAAGGATTTACTGATAAAATCATGCATCAATTCAGTTATTGATAAATTATTATTTACAAACTGGCACGGAATAAAATGCTAAACTGCCGCATTCATTTTTTGTTTAATTCACTAGAAACTGATTTGAACTTTCTGATTTCGTCATTTGTTATACTGCCAACTCATTTTTTAAAGCTGCATTAAAAATAAGTCATTATAATAGGTTTCTGTGTTCACTTACCACAATCATATTCTGGACAACAGACTCCGGATCTGTAGATGGGCTTACAGTCGACAAAGTTACTTGGCGCCGGGGGACAATGGACCAAAAGACAGTGTACAATGCTGTTCTGACAAGCGCATGCTAATTGGCAGGGAGTGGAGGGTGGAATGCGAGTTCCATTTTTGTATGTGATTCCTTCGACAAAGCAACTTCCTTCGCCGGGAATTCTGACGATTGTGCTCACCGAGGAAGTCTCCGTAGAGTCGTTCACTGCTGTCGCTTCGTCATCCGAGGATTCGGTGGTCGTCGGTGATTCTGGTGGTCTCGATGTTGGCACAGAACTGGAATCTCCGTTTGTTGTCGTTGCGCTGTCCGATCCAGAATGTGATGGAGGAGGAGCCAAAGTGGTGGACCGTTCCGCTTCTTGATTCGTCGGCTTCGTTGTCAACGCATCGTCAGATTGAGGAGTCACATCGTCAACATTTCCTTGTTCCTTGTCATTATTTTGTGGTACGGAGGAAGTGGTCGTCTGGCCATTTTCATCATTGACCGCCGACTCTCCACTTTCTGACGGTGTACTGTGACTGTGGTCCTTGTCCACGTGAGTTGTTGAAATTTCGTCCACAGATTCAGTGACGATTTGGACGTGTATTGGTGCTGAGGTGGTGGCAACTGCTTCGGACGGCGCTGCTGAGGCGGCAGCAGAGTGAGACGGCGTGAATTCTCGGTCAATGGAGGTACTGGTGGAGATGGAGGCGGGGCCAACAGTTGAACTGCTACCACCCACAGATCCGGGGAAAATGGCAGATTCAGTCGTGTGTTCAGTGTCATTTTCCTTGACGAGGGACACCGTCTTAATTGATGTGACCTCGTTCACAATTAAATTGCTCTCTGTGTACTCGTCTTGGGGGCTGGGGGTGACGGAGGAGACGCTCGTGGCCGTAACACCGTCTTCCACCCCATCGGCAACAGGGTGTTCTTCGTCCTGTCCTGGTTGAGAAGTCACACCTTCTGTGACTCGGTCTTCGGTGATTTTGGTGGAAGGAATTGTTGTCGCTTGGTCTTGTTGGCTGCTAATAGTTTCTGATTCTTGCGGTTTTCCATCCACCAACACGGCCATTGTCGTTTCTCTTACCGCCGTTGATGAGGGGGTTGTTGTCCCCACAACGTGTGACTCAGTTACAAGTTCGGAAACGATTGGCTTGCTGCTCGTTGAGTCTCCGCTCACGGAGGACTCTGTCACGTCAACGTTCGGATCGGTGACCGATGGAGAATGCGGTTCGTCAGCACTGGCACCAGCATTCGATGCATGGGACTGTTCGGTGGCCGACTCGGAGACCGTGACTGATTCTGGCTGATTCATTTTATCGTCATTGGTAACTGTGACAGCAGGTTGATCTGTTACAGCAGCGGATTCTTCAGTTACAGCAGCGGAATTCTCTGAAGTTGCAGAAGAGTCATCATGCTGAGCTGGGGGAGGGGCATCTGTGCTGGATACAATTCCTTCAGTGACCGCATGGGACCCAGTTACACCGTGTGATTCGGTGACAGCATGAGAGTCAGTCACACCCCCGACAACCGTAGTTGCAGTGTCATCGTCAGATTGTGATTGTTCAGTTACGACGGCCGATTGAGTGCTGGTGCCGGCTGTGTGAGAAATTTCCGTGACGGCTGGAACACCATCAAACTGTGGGGCGGAGTCTGTCACTGGAACAGATTCTTCAGTGACTGCAGAAATTCCATCATGAGAAGGAGGAGATTGTTCAGTGGTGACGGCTGGAGTACCTTCGATGTTGGCGGGAGAAGTTTCAGACACAACTGCTTCATCGTCAACATTGGAGGCGGACCCTTCGGTCACAGCCGATCCACTGTCAACAACTGCGGGAGAACTGCTTCCAGGAGCAGAAGTGCCTTCAGTCACATCAACAACACCATCATTGCTAACATTCGAGTCGTCGTCACTCACAACATTCGAATTCTCTGTGACGACGGGAGCTGAGGAGCTGTCTGTCACCCCTGACGAAGGTGACGATTCTTTAGTTATGGACGAAATGACTTCGGTGACTGCGTGAGATTCGGTTATCCCTTCGGAGATTGGCTCCTTCTGATTGTCACTGCTGGACGTTTCATCCATTGAAGGGGGTGACTGTGTTGGAGCAGCCTCCGTCGTGTCCCCAACAATCCCGTCCATTGATGGTGATTGGTCAGTCACGGCGGCATTCGAGTCTGTGTCAACATCACCTATGGGTTGTTTGGTGGTGACAATGGAAGCTGCGGCATCGTCCGATGATGGATCATCTTCAAAAACTGTTTGTGACTCCGTGACACTGACATCAGGATCTCTGATTTTTGTGGCTTCGCTTTGGGCGGTTGACGATTGTTCAGTGACAGCGTTAATTTCTGTGACAGTTCCTGCATCACCATTATTGGAGCCAATTCCTTCGTCGTTCATTGGAGGAGAATGTTCAGTGGGCGTATTTGAATCTGCCGGTTGAGTTGCAGAAGTAACGCCTTCTGCCGCTATGTGACTGGGAGATTCAGTGACGACGATGGATTCTGTCACCATTTCACTGGCCACCTTTTTCACATCTTCATTCATGGCTGCTGCTGTGGTTCCCAGGACTGACTCGGTCACTGCTGCTTCAATTGGTTGTGGCTCTTTGCTGCTGGCCTCACTGTCGTCGTGCATAATCGGAGATTGTTCTGTGACAACTGTTGACTCGGTGGATGGTAATTTGTTGTCGTCAGTTGTGGCGTCGTCGTGCTGAGAGTCTTCTTGGGCCACCTCAGAAACTTCTTTCACTGGACTAGTTGTGGTCATTGTCTCATCTTGGTTTGAAATTGAATCTCCGTTGGAATTCTCTGTGGTTTGAACCTCAATGGCGGCGGGAGCGGGTGCTTTTGTCGTTTCCCCCGATGGGACTTCCGGAATCAGATCGATAGAACCGACAGAATTTTCCGTGGAGTCGGATTGGGCAGGAATCGAATGAATTGTGGTCACTTCGTGTTGTTGTTGACCGGTGGGAACTCCTTCCACGTTCTGTTGTCCGGCGGCAGCCTCTTCTCCCGTTTGACTAGGGGACGATGTGGTCATAGCTTCAACTGCATCCGAAGGTCCGTCATTCATTTCCTCCTTTTCATTGGACAAAATGCCTTCAGCATCCACAGACTTCGTTGTCGTCATAGAATTCTTGTCATCAGAAGAGGAAGAACTGGTCGGACTGATCGTTGCAGGAATTTTCGTGTCGTCCGAAGACGATCCACCAACGTTTACACTTTCTGTTGTGACAGTGTCCACATTATCTCCTGGCTCTTGTGCCGGACTGATTTTAGAGGAGGAGTCAGTGGAGGTATCCTCAACATTTCCACTTGAAATGGGGATGGGGGTGGATTTAACATCTGCAGCATCAACGGGGGCGGCGGTGGTGATGTCCGCAGCGTCCTCTCCGTCATTTACAATCTGGTCACTAGGAGTTGTTGTTTTTGACGCATCGGAGGCTATTTCAGAAATGGAGGAGGCAGTCGTCGTTGATGGTACTGCGCTCTGAGACGGATGGGTGTCTTCGACAATGTTGTCCGCCTCTGACTGCTCACCAGGAGATTCGTGGGGAGCATCCGGAGAAAGACTAGATTCGTCAGCGGGGGGTTTACTGGCAACCGTTTCTGTCGTTACTTCTGTTTTATCTGAAGTTGAACTGCTCGCCGTTATTTTGGTCTCTTCAGCGGGGTCTGTGGCGGCGGGATCCGCGAAAATTTTATCATCCGCTGGAGCAACTTCGTTGATTTGTTCGGCGGGCGTCGCTGTAGTCGTGGACTTGACACCTTCCAGATTGTTTATGATGGGGGGACTAGCAGATGCGACTTCCTCCCCAATGATTTGGCCCGATTCGGCACTGGAATCTGATTCGTCCTTGTCTGCTCCACTTATTGGTCTGACGGTATTCTCATCTTGCCCTTTATCAACATCTGATGGGGAGGCAACGGTGTGTGGGGTGCTCGACGAAATGCTATCCGCTTGAGACGCTTGAATTGTGGACGCTTCCTGGACTACTTCCGGTTTCAACGGTTCTTGGGTATCCGCTCCCGCTCCCGCTCCCGCATCATCGTGTACAGGCACTCTGACAGATGTGGTCTCCTCTTCCCCTGAGATTGCATCTCCTCCCACAGACGTCACCTCCTCTCCTCCAACGGGGGATTGAGTGACACTGTCATTCACAATTGTACTTTGCTCCACATTTACCGCTGCATCGTCATCGGCAGCTTTCTCCGAGTCCGTTGGTGAGCCGGTTGTTATGGTTTGAGTAGTGACTCCGGGTGCTGATGACGTATTCTCGGGTCTTGCGGTGGTTACTGATTGTTCTTTTTCTTTTTCAGGCTCATCTTCTTTGATGGAGGACGGTTTCTCTTCATCAACATCCACAGCATTGTCATCGGCACTTGTTTCCGGTCTGACAGTCGTCACTTGAACAATTGTGTCTCTGTCAGTGGACGATTGGACGATATTGGCATTGGTGGGAAGAGTAGTTTGAATAGTTTCCGTTAGATCATCAGCATTTGTCACCCCGGAAGATTCAGTTTGTGGGACTGATGTTGACGAGACCGTGTCATCAGAGCCACTCTGTGGTTTTACTGTTGTGGGGGCCAAGTCTGCCACCGATATTCCTGATGAAGTTGTCATTTGCTCGTCACCACTGACCGAGTCTGCCGTTCCGTCATTGGCCACAGTCTCATTTTCTCCCGTCGAGTCAGACTCGTTCGACTCAGAGGCTGCTGTGGAAGATGCGGCGGAGGGGGTGGAGCTTTCCTGAGAAACAGACGAAGATGAACTGTCTTCAACGTTGGACATGTCCTTCAATGTGGTCGTCTCTCCTTCAGCGTCAGTCGAGCTGCTGCCAATTGAATTTTCTGTCGAAGAATCCACTGAGGATGATGACTGCGAACTCGTTGCTGCTGACTCATTGGATTGGGAGACGGAGCTGATGGACTCGGTGATGGACTCTTGTGCCGTTGTCGAATCTTGTGAGCTGGGAGTGGCATCGTGTGAAATGGCTTCATCTTCCTGGTGTTGGTTGTTGGACTCGAGATCGGGTCGACTCGTGGAACCGGGAATGGTGGTGGTGGCCGGTTGTTGTTGTCCTTCCTCCGATCCATCTTGCGCGGAGGAGGAGATCACGGATTTGATAGATGTTGTTTCCATTGGTTGCTCGTCTCCCGTCTGAATCTCCGTCGTGCTCGATTCCACTGCCTGTTGTGGGTCCGACTCCAAACTGACGGTCACTGACGAAAAATCGTTGGGCTCTTCTGTCGTTTCAGAGGATGTCTTCCTTGTCGTCGTTCCATCGAATGGGCTTGTCACAGCGTCAAAGGCCATATCACCGTCATCGCCCACTGCAAAAACAGTACAGAGTGTAATCAATAAATACATACAATCGATCAGAATTAATTTGCATAAATATTCAGCCACAACGTTTCTTACTGCAAGTGTATTTCTCGGGACAGCAGAGTCCTGATCTCGGTTTCACTGCCGTGCAATTTCCGCCTTCGTTTTCCAACGGACTTCCACATTCTTGTACAGCACAAACGATCTGCAAACATAGAATAGGCATCGATTGTAAATAAGTATAGTAAAGGAGAATTTTACATTACAGAAATACAGTAATTTGTATGGATTGAGTTGATCGTGGGTTTCATTGACTGTGGGTCGTGTGTGCACGCAATGCGTGACTGTATTGCTGAGTACTGACCTCTCCGTGCATGCAGTAGCAGTGTTCACAGGGTGTCTCTTCTCCTGGTGCAGGGATTTGTGATCCGTCCGCGTAGTACTCTCCATTGCGGTAGCAGCCCCCCGGTTGGGGGGTGGACGAGAAGATGGTGCTCATGGTGGTGGTGATGATTCCAGCTATGGTGGAGGAGTCAGTAATCTGCAGAGGTCCATCACATTGATAGCGAACAGGACAACAGACGCCAGGTTGAAAAACTGGAGAACAGCCGTCCACGTTCAGAGTGCATTCCTGCATGACACAGGCCGTCTTGTTTCTGATGCAATAGCACAGTTCGCAAGGTTTGCTCGGGTCACTGGCAACTTGAGCGCCGTCGGGATAATATTTACCATCCATTTCACAGCCTCGCTCCAGAGTGGCCACTTCAGATGGAGAAATCGTTGCCAGCGTTGTGGTGGTGGTGGTGGAAGATACCATTGCTCCTGGTGTTACCAAAGATACCGGCACTGTTAATCAATAAAGATGATAACTTATTCACAAAAAAAAGAATCTTCAGCTCAAGAATAAAGATCTAAGGATCGGCACACTCGTTTTTGCACCTTCGTTTAATTCAGAGACGTTTTACGACGACGCTCAATCATTATCAAAGAATATCTTATTATTACATAGTGACTCACGTGGAAAAACTTTCGTTGCTCTTTGCAGTTGCTCTGTGGGCGCACAATATTCTACATACTAAAAAATACGACTGCACAATCTGCACATGGGAGATACACTGTGTACAATGTGTACAATGTGTATACTATAGGCTGGTAGAGAGTGCAGTGGGAAAAAATACGGCAAGGCTAAGGCGTGATTGCAGTCTAGGTAAATAAAATTAAATAACCCGTCTGATGGTAGACAAATGTGCGCTGAGATTATATTTTATAGCTAAACTCTTGAGATAACGAATGATGCGAATGAAATGAAGTCAGGTTTTTGACAAAGAATGCAGCAATATGCATTAAGAAGGATCCGTGCAATAAAAGAGAATAGAAGCAGAGAGACAGCCGCACATTCACCAAACCATTAGGTAATATTTATTTATAAAAAATAATTAAAATCAGCAACAGGCAATATTATTCCAGTTGCAGTCAGGATGCATGGATTCAGATTTGACCACTTTTGCTGGTGGTTCTTGGTTCTTGTGTCTATGTGTGTGCCTCTGCCGCCAGTCGTCGTCGTCAGCCTCGTCGTGCACACTGTGAGAGAAAAACGGGCAACGTTCAAGCCAAAATTCTTGCAGGCACAAAAACGTCCACTGAACCCGTTATCCTATAGTTTGCTAAACAAACCGTGACTAAATCAACAGACGATTGTGTATAGTATTTAGTGGGGAAAAAATTCAATGTGTCCGATAAGAATCGAATCAATCAACCAGCTCAATGCATATTCATTTATATAGTTACACGGTACGAGACCGCAGTACAGTTTTAAAATACAAATCGGACCTATAATTCCACAAATACATACAGCAACCACAATGGACAATCTACAAACGAAACTGCTTAGTGAATAGATCAAGTGCCATATAGTTGTTAGTATTTAGTAGCCGACCCACCAACACCAAGCTCTATAGTTGCTGTAGTAAATACTAGCACACTAGTAAGTAGTAGTACATACATAGGTGCTTGAACTATTGGCAAAAAGTATTGATAAAGACAGAAAATTGCTACGTGTACAAAGTGAAGATAATATGATAGCCGGTTTAGAGTTACACACGGAGTAACACATCATTGCATCGTATTCACTTCTCAGCGCATCTTCTAAATGCTACCATGTATTTATATGCAATCATATTGCAGAGTGAGAGTGTTGGTTGTCCTAGTGCGTATTTAATGTGACGGACAATTAGTTGTGTGCATGTGGATGGCTTTGTTCATAATTCTATACATCTGCCCCATGTAATAATTATCTGCAAGGGCTTGGAGCAAGTTTTTCCACGTATTTGCACAGAATGAGATCGTAATTAAGTTTAGGTTAGTATTTATAATTTTATGTAAAACGTTCAAATAATTAGTCACCACATTTTCTATAATAAGTAAGTAAGTAGCAATTGTGGGGAGAGAAAGGGATATTAATTTGGCAGAGGAAGGAGTGGCGGGGGAATGTTTGTATCTTACCTTCGGGACAAGTGATGACTGGGCAGCACTGGTCGGGCTTTTTCTCGATGGTGCAATCCTGGCCGATGGGTTTGGTAAACGGGCAAACCCGGAGGTAGCACATTAGCATTGAGTTGTGACAGGTGCAGTTAAGACACGGCTCGTTTGTGAGGATGCGGTCCCCTTCGCCGTAGTGATTAAACATGTAGTAGCATCCCCCTGCTCCAACAACAACAACAACAACATCAATCAATACTTAAGAACCAGCACCCCACACTTGAGACAGAAAACAAAACTTTCATTATGTCATGTTCACTTGTCTTTCTTTCTTTCTTTATTTCTTTGTTTGTTTGTTTGTAGCCTCTGTGAACCCCCAACCCCCAACACTCATAATCCCTTCATAATCCATTCTTAATAAGTGATAGGACAGACTCATGATATTATTTACTTTGTCTTCCTACCATTGACTTTTTCTGCATGCAAAATGAATGCGAATATTTGCATTGTCATCATTCTGCTCAGGTTCCTTCACTCTACTAATCCTCCCATCCAACCACTTCAGTCACTTCAACCTTCGCTCTACATTCCAAACATGAATGTAGACTGGACGACTGCGACTCAGAGTATGATTCCAGATTATGATTATGAGCTCGTATCACTGTGAGAGCGAGCAGCAGGAGCAGAGAGAGCGAGAGTTACCTTGTGCACAATTACGATCTTTTGCACACAGACGAACTTTTGCGGGTGGCGAAATAAAATTACTTTATTGCTCACCATTAGCAGAAAAATAGAGGGTCGAATGGACTCTTGGCCAGGTAGATGACATCCACCATAGCACAAATATTACCTGATTAATTGCTGTGTGCCACGCAAACCTGTCTTTTTCCCTCTCCTCAATCACAATGCAAAGCACAACAGAATGTGCGCTTTGTTGCTAAAATCCTGATACCAGATACTTATATCATGAGAATCATGTACTTTATGTCTTTGCTCGCCAAGACACAAAGTGTTTCGCACAGTCTTACGTGCACTCTCTGCTCGCCAGTATCTTCTTTACACATGGTATTGTCCATTGACGTTAGTAACTATATGTATGTACTATGTATGCGTGTCTTTGTGTGTCTTGTGCATTCCGGTCTTTGGTGGTACGTGACTGCTTTGTGTCGATTTGTCCTTTGGGACGATTATCTCCAGATATCATTTTATTATTTTATAAACTGCACTAAAAGTTTAATTTTATAGACCCATTAGTGGCCAGGTCGTTGCTGTCTGCATTCTTTGTTCCCGTTGGAGGAGCAGCAGCCCATTCTGTGCCACCACCACCACCTACGTATCTACCACTATCAATGACCAACGTCTACATTTCATTTAACAATAACAAAGAATTAGTGGAAATATTGCATCGCACCATCAGTGCAGCTTATCCTCTCTCATCTTCTCAATTACCTTTCTATTCACAGGTCCATTCCTTCTATGACTGACTCTAAGCTCCTCTTCCATGCTCCTCTCTGTCTCCTCTCTGTCTCACTGTCTGCAAAAGTGACGAGCAAGACAATCTACTGCTTCTCAAGTACCGTACGTAAGATTGCTGCTAAATGTACCTGTCCGTGCCCATTCACCTGAGTGCATACGGGAATACAGATAATAATATATAATAATATATGCACGGTGTTTGTGTCTCAGTCAGTGTACTATGGCCGTGTAGCAAGAACCCGGAGCAAAAGAACTCGCACGGATAAAGTCTGCTGGTGGAGAACCATGAACGGAAACAAAGTTGCACGACACAGAGAAGGAGAGAGAGAGAGGGGGGGACGCTCATGCAAAGTCTATGTCCAATCAAACAAATGACGTAATGCATTCACTTCATTCGTTGCCATTGAATAGAGAAAATAAGATTAGTTTTGTGTGAAGGGCAAGGAGAGAGTGGCCGTGTGTTATCAGCTGCATGCCGTTGCCTGCCTTCTTCCCCATCCTTCATAACGGAAATAGTTAGCAAAACATTTCTTCTTCTTCTTTCACATTTCTTCATTCTTGGCCAATTACATTGTTTAGCCAGAGTTCATTCTCAGCGAGCCCCTTCTTGTTCAAACTTTCCGTGATTCACAACGACAATTCGGTGATGCACTATTTCCCCTCTCCCCCCACCCACATCAGCCCGTCCAGGCCTTACACTCTCACTACAACGAAATCGCTCTCAATAAATGCAAGTATTCATAAAAAAAACACTGCCATCGGACTGTCAATGAATTCAAAGAAATATCCGCAAACCTTCGTGTACTCCTTGTCGTTGTTGATATACTACTTCCGCTTTCAATGCATAAATCAGAGCAGCACTCTGTTATTGTATGTAAGACTGCTGAAGATATGATTTAATCTCACTTCTGTATCTCTAGTAGCATTGTATTAATGTCCCTGCTGATTACTAAACACGTAGATATCGTTGAAAGGCTTGAGGTACTAAATTCGTTGAGCTCATTACATTATCTACGCACCGTTATCAGTGAAGCATCTAAACATTAGCTCACATCACCACAGTACGTTGTTCATTAAAATATGATGCAGTCACTGTCTGGGGCACTTTTTAATTCTTTTTTAGCACAAGTCCAAACTTTTAGCCCTCTTTCATACTAAATTGTATGATATCTGGTGTTATGTCGCTATCTTTGTGCCAGTACTTCATTTAAATAGACAGCAGCAGCAGTAAGTACGTTGTGTGTGTGCCTTTTGAGAAAAGGATAAGAGTTGGAGTAATTGAAAGTGTCAAAATGTACAAGACAAACCACCAAGTGGAAACAAAGTAAAAGTGGAGAAACTGTGTGTTAGTGTCAGTTTGTACTTTGTGTGGTTAAAGTGAATGAGTGAGTGTGTGAGTGTGCACAACAGTTTGTTTTTCAGTTTGCGTATACACGCCCACTGGTACTTCTGCTAGCAGCAGTTCTGTTGCTGCTGTCTAATTAAACGAGTTCAAGTCCAAATGACAAATAAAACAAAGGAGCACCTGAGTTAAGTACACACATACACACACAGAGAGACAGTAGCATTGTTAACCCAGTACCTATATAGGTTTACATGTAGAGCGTCCGCGTACTTCTTGTACCAGTGCTGAGAATTGCACAGTGAGCGGTAGCACTGCAAGTACGATATGTTTCCGTCGTAGTAGACGGCGGATTTTTGCATAATACATATCCTGCATGAATACAGACACACACATGAGACAGAAACAGACAAGTTATTTGCTTGGCTAACGTACGAGACCTTTTTTCTGTACTGACAATCCCCTGCGAGCACAGTATTACTTCTAATATAGCTGTACTCTATGTACAACAGGCTGTACAACTTTTTTCATTCTTTTTCATCTACTTTTTCCTTGTAATATTCCAACAGCATGTATAAAACTTTGCAAGTGACATAATAATGTGTATTTGCATTTCTTCACTTCTCTGATGAGTAATTTTAAGGAAATTAATTATGTCGTCTTATTGGATGGAACAAATGAGACGCTGACCTTAAACCTAATGACTTTAATAAAGTGCTTTAACACTTTGGTGGCAGCATTGCAATTACTCACTAGAAAGTAAATCGTAGAATGAGTCTGTTTGTCAGAAAATCTTCTGGATGGCGCAAAAAATTGGAGAGCATTGAGACTAAAGTGACAATTGGTGTTGACGCTGATCTACAAAGGTAAGAAAATGTCCCACAGGGAGAGTGCACTGTGATTTGGTTGGCAAGGTGCGGAGTGAGTGAGGAAGTACACGAGATGCGATTGAAATGGAAAAGAGTTTTTCAGATATTCTTGTGGGACAATTAAAATAGCACGGAGTTGGTGGCACTCAAGGTTGCAGCACACACCAGTCCCTATGTCTGTACACCAGCCAGAGAGTGCGAGTGCAGCAAAAATTTTCTTTACTAACGAAGCAGCAAGTATTTCCCATTCTTTGGATTCCATTGCATGGATTTTTCTCAGTTGCATAATCTGTTGTAAATATTCATGAAAACCAGGAAAATGTTTATTTTCTATCCACCTTTGAATTGGCAAACAAAGGTTTCCTATGGTGAATGCTATGTAAAAATCCCGTTTTGTGTACTCGACCATTGTGAACGTTTTCTTAGGTTTTACTGCTGCATACTTTTCTACGCTTTCCTCTCGTGGCTCTCCCACTACACGAATAATTATTCACATATGAATTATTTACAAGAAGACAAAAGGATTTGTGAGTACAACCTGTCGTGTGTGGCGTGACTCTTTACAGACAGTTCTGTTTAGTTCCCTGCTTGCCTACGTAGTCGCTTTTCATTTTTCACTGAATTGCTGACTGATAGTGATTACTGTCCTATCACCCAAGACACTAACTCCACAGCTACTCCTACCAACACCACTATACATACTTAAATGCATACCATTATATGTACATTTACTATTTAATCGCAAAGTCTCCTCTGCTGCCTGCGTGCAATGCAAATTGAAATATTGTGGCCCTCCAGTAAATTATGACAAAGGGTTGAAACAGAAATTCAATGAATTGAACTGCAGGCTCCCTCAACGTATATACTTAATAATATTAATATTATTCGTAATGATAATAATCGGGCTAATATGGCACATTGGCAACAATAGGCCAACAGTCACTGTTGGCAAGGGTATAATAAGGTTTGCCCAAAAGACCACATGAAGGAATTCTTACCATCGCCCTCCTCGTCCTCGACTGCTGGAGCTGAAATTAAAAAAAAGAGAAAAAATTAAAATCTCGACATTTCAATCATTTTTACCTGAAACCAGATTCTCTCTCTCTCTGTAATTGCACATATCAATCATTCACACGTGAAATATTGCGGTGGAGCATAGCACAGCGTAGGCAAAAATATGAATAAAATATTCTGACAGAATCACACAAGCTAAAAGTACCAGTATGCATATTATTATTGCGAATTGTAGGAAGAAGTCACAGGTTGTTGGATTCCGACCGTGCTAACCACTTACCCGAGTGCACTTAAAATCATTGAATTCATTGAGTGATAAATTACATGTGCAGAGGGAAGACATTTAAAAGCAATTGCACACGGCTAATGAAATTTTAGATTTGCAAAGCCGCATTTTTAATGCAGGAACGTGTTCAAGTACCTGCACAGCCGAATACAATTATCCAATTGAATCCAATATCACCTTTTAACAGTGATAATGAATGGCAGAGGCTGAGAGCGGTGAGGAAAAGCTCAAGAAAGGAACTGTGAACATGCAAGCATAGAAAATAATAGATTTATAGATAGATTCCACTGTGATCATTCTACTGTGCACTCTGGGAAGCACACTTCAATGCATCCAGATGCACTCTCCGTATGCACATCTCACTGTGTCTGTGTGTACCTGCACGTACACACATACTCATCATTGATCTCACAATCAGTGATTGTGAGCCAGTACACAACTTACTTAAGTACTAACACAGAATTTTGGTGCATACATGGACACTGGACTTTTTGTTAGTGCACTGTGCTGGTGCAATGTTTACTACAGGTAGCTTCTAATAAATGAAGATAATGTCATGCTGATGTTTTGTGTGCGAAGGAGATCAAATAAGATGTAGATCGCAATTGAACAGAAAAAGAGTTCACTGTGTTTATTCTGCGCTAAGATGAAGAGAGATACAGCAGAGATACAGATACCAGGGGCTAATACTAGCAGAGGATACTAAGCGATGCTATATAGTAACAGAGTCAGTGTATGAACTCAGAAGAGAATGTCAAATGGTCAATTCTTGTTGTGAGAGTGGAACAATAGAGTACAGATATAACAGTATACGAGCAGAAGAAGAAGAAGAAAAATAGGATTCATGAGAGATGACTTGGAGCAGTGCACAAAACTCATCTGCACGCTCTGCTCTGTAGTAAATGTACATCTTACGGCGTCTGTGTACACCAAGAACAGGTAGACAGCCGTGTGGTAGCCATGCAAAAGATTGCCAGACTCGACTATATTTGCACGTAGAAGACATAGGAAAGAGTCGTGTGGAGACAAGCCGTGCACAGATGCGATGGCAGAGTTTTCGTATATATTTGTTGGTGTGGTGGTGGGATAAGCTGGGATAAGCTGGGATAAGATGGGATAAGGTGGTGGTGGTGGTGGTGGTGAAGGGAAGTTGTGCAGAAAGAAGTGTTTGCCATCGTTTTGTTGGAGTAATTCAGCTGTAAGCTATTCATTAGATGAAAGGAACAGGAAGGAAGGAATGCATTGAGCGAAGCTTGCCACAGGCTCCATCAGCACTCTCATCTCTTTTGAAATACTACCAATTATTGTGATTACTGCATCGATAGCGTCCACTCAGACTGTTTGCCCAGCGAACGAGGGTCAGCTACCCACGGTAATACTATCAATACTACATAATACAGAATATAACTGCAAAGAAACGTAATTGCAATCTGCCACAGCACACAACAGCACACACAATACTATCAACCTATGTATACCTACTTTTATAAAAGTAATATACGTTTCTGTGTATAGTTAAGGGTGGATTGTACAAGCAGTACCGTACTCTGTAGACGATATTTATTTGCACACACAGAATGAGCCAGAGACTTGGACTCGTACTCAGAGACAGACTCAGAGACAGAGGAAAGGGACGAAAATAGGAAAACTCATAGTTGCACATTATTAGCACGAAGAACAAGAGGAATAAGATTTGAGCAGCATTCACCGTAAACGCGTAATGCAAGGCAAGACTTCAAATGTATCTCTCTGCTCCATTCTATTCGACATTGTATTCTTGTCTCGTTGAGAGCCCATTGTGTTCGACTGTTGTAATGGCATTGTTGCCTCTCTCAATATAATAATACGATGGGCAAAGATAGGGACGGACTGAAGTGAAGCCAAGTGCAAGTTTAGGGTTACTTCAGAACTATTATCTAATAATCATCAGTCAGTTAGTTACGGACCAGCTAAATATCTTCTTTTGTCCATGGGATCTTCTATCTAGTACAGAATGGAATCCATGCACACGTTAAAAACACAACCTTAGAGAACTACCACAGGTCAGTCTCCAATACATGTGCACACACACAATACATGTACCTATATGTACATACATATAGTAGATAGATGTTGATTTGGTTCAAGCAACAAGTTTGTGGCCCAAGAGAGGAGCACAAATCGCAAGTGGTCTGCCAACTGGGCTCATGCTTTGCTTTCAGTTTGAATGATGATTCCCTTGTTCTTCATGCAAAGGAGGGTACGCACGCCGTTGCTCAGTCAGTGCGTAGCATTATTTACGGATGTTATAATTCATATATTATACATTGCATTGGACTTCAAAGAGCTGAATGGCTGCTCGCCGTGTTTTACGAGAAGAGTGCAAGTGTAATAATAAGAAGGCATTGTCTGCCTCCACTTTAATGTAACATGATAGTAGGATGATACGAATCTATAATCATAAAATGTTATGAGAAACTTGTACTTAAATCTGTGCCCATCACTGTAAATACAGGCTATGTATGTATGTACGTACGTAGCTGTATCGCTTTATATTCTATAGTAGTCTGTGTGTGAGGGGGGTTTGGGGGTACGAGAGATCCTGTAAGAACAGTTCATCCGAAGAAAACGAAGGAACGAATCGTTTTCCGTTGCCATTTCTGGTTGGCTGTAATAATAATAATAATACTAAATAGGACTTATCTCAGTGCAACGGTCCAATCACCAAGTTGAAAGAGCTGAATCCAGCCAAAACTAAACTAACAACGTTTTATACTCTAAAGATTAAGCACCAGAGAAGATGCTGATAGCATTTTATCTTCAACCACCACCACAATGAAGAAATAACACAAACTCATTCAGCTTGTTCGATGGTTTCTTGTTGAGCATCAGTCAGCGCAGAGCCAGAGATCACTGAGAAAAGAAATCTCTCATTTGACAGTCAAGTCAGTCCGCTGCTTCCTCTCTCATAAAACATCTTTCCTCCTTCCTTCCTTCCTTCCTTCCTCCGCCATTGGGAAAATTATTGGCGTTGTAAAAATAATGCCGCACCTCAACATTTTTATTAACTAATGGCCGTGCAGTGAGAACACACACATAAAAATAACACCCTGTATGTAATAAAATTCCTAGATTCCTCACAGCAACCAACCTATGACCGACAACACGCACTTTATTCTTTCGCAAACGAACCAAAACGAATGTAAACGTTGCTAACTTCTTAACACGAGCAAAGCACATTCATTTGTATTTATATGCCCTTTGCAAAAATCTTCTCTAGTCAGAATTTAATATTCTGAAAATAAGTAGGGACTTGACAATGAGTTTTAAAATCTGTCTCAGTCAGTCAGTCAGCTGGAAGTCAGCTACAAAATTCGTTTTTTGTTCGCATTGGCGTTGTCACGTAAATAAACGTGGACTACGTACTTTACTGTTCTTTGTGTCGATTGGTGTGATGGCTTGGAATAAATGTACAAGTTACGGTGTCACATTGAATGCACGAAGTGCTAAGATATTGACCCATCTGGTGCACCTGTTCCACCCAATCCACTTTGTCGTTGTCCCAATAAAATGGGCTGAACAGACAGCGTATTTTATACGCAGAGACAGGACAAACGTTCTTTAAATCAGCCCTAGTCAATAAATAGTTGCTCCAACTTTTCCTTCACTTCTTCACACCTGTAATCCTGTAAGTAAGTGAATGTCTATTTACTATTTGGCTGTGACTGAACTCCTCCGGTTCTTTTACTTCTGTCATTCCTGTCATTCCTGTAGGCAATTAATAGCATGTGTGCATGTGTCTGTGTCTGTGTGTGCGAGAGATAGAGATTTGAATGAGAAACTGGCCTCTGCAACAAGAAAAGATTCACCACCGATGGAGCCACGTCTAATCTTCACTTGGATACATGCATTATACATGCATTAGAGTTGCTGCATGTGTGTGTCTATTGCACAGGTAGGCTGGCATTCGATTCTCGTAATGAACTTGGTGTGGCAAACTGCATGACTGTGACTTTGACACAATAACAAAGTTGCAAAATTGAAGAGGTAACAATTCCATTCTTAGAAACTGATTCGACGTAAATATTCTACTCAGTCAGTGACAGTGTATGTAGGCATTGGAGTGGTGGTAACGGTGCTGCCTGCCTGCCTGTCTTATCGTTAGCTCGACTTCACTTGTAACTGTCATGCTTTCACGAAAAATGCCTTCACTTGACATTAGATGAGACAGCAGGACAGCCCGTAGCATCACACGTCGTCACATTTATTCAGACAAACGTGTTGTCTTATCTGCCGTCCTATTCCAACACTCACTCACTCACTACTAAATATCACAGCACAGCCTATACATCCTATTATAGCCAATATACGGCAATATACGGCAATATACGGCAATATGTGATATACTTCGTATATGTAGAAAATGTAGATATCAGAGGAGATCATCAGACTATTACAGTTCATCAGTGCATTGGAGTCAGTCCTCCTGTCTTCTTGTCACGGCCAATCCACTCGTCCAATTTACTATTTAGCACAGTGCCATCCATTATCCGGTCCACTATTTACACAGAGCACCACCACACTCTGCAGGCTACACGGCAGGAGTCCTCCCATTACATACAATCCTTATTATTACACATTCACACCTTATCTCGCTCTCTTATGCTGATCATATGAACATCTGTAATAAGCCAAAGTCGATATTGTTCGTTATGGCTGCGTGCACGTTGATCGCTGATGAAGCCATAAGACAATCGTGTATTTATTGTGCCCTGTCCTGTGCTCGTCTTCACAACAACTTTGAATCGGTGCGATTGTTTGCATTAGAATTCTTAGCACGATATCATAATCGAATGACTGACTCTGTCCACCGAAATATCTTTTGTCCGATTCTATTTTATCTGGCTGCTATTTACTTATCTATGCATAATATTTAAATAGTAGATAATGCATGGATTCTATGATGTGGCTACAACACAGTGCTACTACTCAAATGGATACAACGTGATTTCTGTAGCTGGCATTTAGTAGTCGTAAACTGGTCGCCAACAAACAAGACCCATTTCAACAGCCTAAACGACTGATGACAATCCACAAGTGATATCTTCTTGTACTCAGTCCTATCCTGTAACTGTGTAGTTATACCCTTGAATAATACTCTGTCTGCTAAGATTCTCTCTTTTTCTTTGCTGTTCTCCACCCACCAACAATGCGCACAAAGCATCAGTCAGCAGCACATGTAAATAAATAGTACACTGCAATTGCACCACCACAGAACTATGCACTTGCACATCTTTCAATAATAGAATGTGCCAATGACATTATGACCACGTCCACAACCACCTCAATTATTTGTATATCATTATGTAAAGCAGGTGTTGTTTTGCCTCGTAAATGGTGCACTTGTCTTGTCTCGTTACTGCTGGGAAATCATTAATGCAATTATCTTATTTTTCGGCCATCTCTTTTGCCGCTACCTGTTAACGAAAGGACAGCAGATTGAAGGAATGCACACACAGTGTCCTAATCTCGATCATCAGCAGAAGAGAAACTGCCGACGTAATGTGATGTTATGTGACCAACATCTCTCGCAGTCACAATGACCATCTCGTCGCATGTCATCGCAGCAGAGCTGACTAACGGAGAAATGTCTTGACGCAACAGACAGCAGCAATAAGATTTCTTTATTCTGAGATTTTGTTTGTAAATTTCTGCAGAAGTCTTACGTGTGATTTCGGTGTGCATTGCTTCTGCTGTCACAGAAAGAGAGAGAGAGAGAGAGAGGATGCAAATAGCAAATAGGACTAATTTCTCATCTCTGACTACCACAACCTATTGTTATGCATTTTGTCGGCTCTGATTATATCTCACAGAAGCGATGCATTATTAGCTGGCAATAGTGAATGCGAATTCTGAGTGAATGTCTATTAGGGCAGACATGGTTTCTTGGATGTAGTACTAGTGATGCACGTCATAATTTAATCTACAGAGTAGATTTCATTAGAGATGAGAATGAAAGAGAAGATATTTATACGAGTATTCTACTGAATGCTACAGTGGACACGGACAGCACAAAACACTAAATAATAAGTAAATAATTGGAAAATGAGCGAGAGAGTTGCGTTCTGTGACTTGGGTCACACTGTGTACAGGAATACAAGGAAAAGTGAACGATGTTAACGATGAATTAATGATTATGATGTAGTGAGCAGCTGATTGCATCTTCGGAACAGGAATACTGTTCACTTGCACACATCTTCTATACTTATGCGTGTATCGGATGAGTTCATGTCTGACTGACTGTTGACTTGAATGAGAAGATGAATAAGAACTGTATATAGTTGGGTGGAAAACAAATTCGTCTTTAGTATTGTAAACACGATGACTGACTTGGGAGCAGCAACTGGCAAAGTACGAACAGAAGACCGTCTAATGATAAGTTAATAATAAATGTGGCCCTGAAACACTTCCGGTGCAATCAAAGAATAACATGAACTATCATAACAAACAACAAACACAAAAGAGTAGCTTTGCCTGAAATTGGCAAAAAGGGATGTACGTGTGTTGCACATCTCTTATATGTACATATTTACGTATAGTACGTCTTCAGTGCCTACGCTACGTATCTGCCAAGTATTTAGCCGTCCATCTCGTCTGGCTACATTACCTTCCGACTCTATTTGCTCCGTGAATGCAATGTGCTTCAAGAACAGAACAACAAAATACGAAAGTACATTGTACTGATAATATGTAATAATAAATATAGAGATATGCAACATCCACTTTGAGTTCAGGTAAACAACAACCAAGCCCGTACATTTGTAGCAGTGGTTGTTGTAGTATTATAATATGACCGTGATGCAGAGGAAACATGTAGGATCGAGTTCACTTATGATTATTATACACACGAGACAGAGAGATAAGCGGGGCAACAACTTTCATACAGAGGAACGTATGGACGTGCACAGAGTCACATATTATGTATGATGAGAAAAATGTGGAATTCTGAATTGAATTACGACGAAGGAAAGAAGCGGGGAAAGAAATGCACGGGTAATGTGTGTGACCTTGAGCTATCGCCAAATGAGCAAACTGACTGCGAATGCAGCCACACAGTACACACAGTACATACATACATACATAGTAATAATAAGTAGGGAGCGAGAGAGGTAATATGAGATGGAGTAGAGAGCGGAGAGCGGAGAGAGCGTATTGCACGTGAGGAGTGGTAGGGATGAGAGTGAATGTTGATGCTGATGATAAATGAGAACAGGTTGCTAGAGACAAAAGAGCGGATGTGCAACTTCAGTGCACTAAACACTAAAGTCAGCCACGCTAAGAGCTTATTATGATCATGTCTATTAAGTACTTACTATATTATATTATTATATTACATAAATCTCTATTATTATTATTATTACTATTATTATTATTATGAACCAGGCTCAACAGCAACCTAGAAAATACTTTGTTGCTGGTCAACTGTAGGCTGTAGATACAGACTGTAGGCAGGTGGATGCACGCTCCTATCCCATCTTCTCCTCTCTCACACCTCTCACACATTCTAACAACAACAACGAAGTTGTAGCATATGAGTTTATGTTGTTGGCAGCACTAATCGCTCTGCTTCTAATTCAACTCTGAACAAACCACAACTTTTGCCAAATACTTTGCACTGTGTTTGCCTTATAATTACTCAGGGTTTTGGTATTTACAGCCCGTATTTACCACTTACCAATTTTAGTGGTAAAAATAATATTTCCCATTGTGGGTGTGAGGATGGCTTGTTTACTAGCTATAGTTTTTAGCACCCTGTTAAATGCCAGTGGTAAAAACGGTTTTTACCGGTGGTATGGTAGAAACAGTGGTAAAATGGCACCACTGTAATTACTGCAACAACATAATAATTTACTGGTCTTACAGACTGACAATGATCTTGTCTGCAGGACAAAAGATGAGTTGAAGAGGACCGTTTAAAGAAGGGAGACAAGGAGCACGGACAGTTGGACACGGAGCCAGCAGCAGAGTCAGGTCGATGTGCACTGAACGTGCTTTCGAAGTCACAAGAAAAAGAAGGAGAAGGAGAGCTAATAAATTCTATTAGAGAATGAAAGGAAAATAATGATTGGAAATGGAAGGAGGGGCAGGAGGGAAACGGAAAATGATGAAGACGTGTCAAGAAAACACTGGTCTGTCAGTCAACGAAAAAGACAACAGTAAACCGATAGGAATTATTATTCAGAGAATTTCTTGTAGCACCATTAGGTAGCTACCCAACAGTACTTTGTAGCTGAACATGTTGCAGCAGCAGATTTGATGGATGGAAAATGACCGCAATGACGTTCGTCCAATGAAAGTATAGAATTGCATGTGTGAGTAATTTGGACAAGTGATGGGAAGACATCATCTCCCAACCCAATGTTTACTCACAATAGTTCAGCACATCGCATTTCTATCAATCATCCTAACATTAATAGCCGCCTTACGTAGAAACATTATATAATAGTCAACCTTATATATTTAATAGGGATATACCCCAAAAAAACTGACAAAGAAATAGAGAGAGAGAGAAAAGAAGGAAGTGGTTGCACTGCAACAACACGTGGCAACTGATTCAACAGTCAGGTACATGTTTGGCTGGCCACTTCATTACGTCCACAAGATCACCTCTGTCCTAAGCAAAGGCTGGACATCCTCATCTGTGGCAATCTGCGCATACTCTCACCTTACATAAAATAATGAGTGACTCATAAAGACTCAAGTGCACAGGTGAATGGAAGTTGTCCAATTTTTAAAATTGAACAGGGTCAATTAATGATATTGCAGGTGCCAGAATTTTGGAAAAGTAAGAAATGATTAAGCACAGTGAAAAGGCTGATGGCTTTGTTGGTGTTGGTTCGTAGATTTTGGTTAGGATGGCAGAGGACGCACATTGAACGTAATAGGTCACGTAGTGAGGGAAAATCTTTTCTGTACGCACTTGTGGTTGGGAATTGCGGCCAGCGTCTGTGACTTCCAGGACACGTTTTCAGAGATTTTGTTACTTTTGTTGATATCTGGGAGGAAGAGGAGTGGAAGAGCAGAGGAAGAAGAAGTGCCTGAACTGGTTCGCGTCAGGTCATTCATATTCCGTGGCAGGGGTTGCATTGTTTTGTGTAGTGGATAATTTTGGGGGCGTGATGGCAAGGTGCAGATGCGTAATTTGTCGCCAATTACAGTGTGGATGAAATTCCACAAAAAATTGGCTTATCCAGCGGCAAGGCCATGGCATTAGGGGCCGCCAATTCAGAAGGCCACAGGGGCTTCAAGCATCCGGTCTGAACAGAGTCAACGAACTTGTGTTCATCTTTTGCTGCTCTTCTTCTTCATCTCGATCTTCGTCATCTAATCTCTACGGCTTCTTCCTTTATGCCTTTTTGCCTTGACTTAAATAATTTCCTCTGAACGTACTCTCTGGGTGAACCGCACATTCAATATCCATCCACTACATAGCTACTTACACATTACATAGCATTTGCCAGTGCTACTACCTGCTTGCTACTGACTTCTACTACAGATCACCACTATACATCCGAGCAGACATGACAACGTATCCGACCATCACTCCGTGCACTGTAACCATATTAATGGCCAACGAGTCGTATCGTTTATACATAAGTAATCTCTATTCTCATCAATTCCTCACTGTACTTACATTGCCACCATTCACCACCACCACCAATGCTCACCGTGCTCACCAACCGCACCATAATATTCCATCTTTATTACATTTACTTATTATCACCAGAGGAATTTGCAAGTTTTTTCCCCTCTCCTCCAATCCACAGTTCAACTGTAGCGAAAATTCACCCGCTCTCTCTCTCTCTCTCTCTCTCTCTCTCTCTCTCTCTCATCTGCTTTCCTTGCACGATTAAAATTCTATGTGTCAAGTCTTTGGCCAACAACGTCTAAGAATTCTTTCCACATTCAACTTGAGCTTCTTTGCAATATAAAATAACCTTAGGAATGTGTTATTGCAATGAATGAATTGTTGCTGCTGCGCATATTGTGATGCTAATGGGTTTTTGTTGGAAAAAACCGCCGACCAAAGAAAACAAAGCTGTTTCTGTAGGTGATCACAAATTGTTTGGTGGCGGTTGTGATGGTGGTGGTGGTGGTTGCACTGACAATCAGTCCGTTCTGCACTATCTGCTACCTGTACTCTGTACTCTGTACTCTGCCCCATGAGATATTTTCTGTTCTTGATTTGTTTGACCAGATTGGTGCTTCTGCAATGCTCTGTTACTGTTTTCTTCTCACTGACTGGCTGACTGGCTGACTGGCTGACTGGCTGGCTGGCTGGCTGGCTGGTTGATGATGATGGCCTGTGCTGTGGTGGTGCAGCAGCAGTGAGTGTACATAGTAAGTTGTTGACTGATAATATGATGATGATGATGATGCTGACATTGTGAACTGGAGTTGGTTAGGATGAGCAGTAGGAAGAGATGATGGGTGCACGCTTGTTGCATGTCTTTTCATATGGTTTAACTGTTGGCCATTAGGAAAGAGTACATGGCCACAGCCACCATGATAAAGATATGTACAAGAGATGCCAACTAGCTGCCTGGCTACAAAAAGCTGCAAAAGTTGACTTCATCCCGTTCCCAACAAAGCAATCAGTCTTCACAAAGTCTTCTTCTTCTTCTTGATTGCAGTCGAGCTCAGTCGCTGATTCCATTGCACGGACCATTCTCTGCTCACTGTATACTGTGTGTACTCTGTGTACTGTGTGTACATACAGACCAGCAGACCTGAGATCAGTTCCATCTTCTATCATGTGCTCTGTGCCAATGTATGAAACGAGTGAAACGAAATAGAATCGTGCACTAACGCTGAACTCATCATTTATACGTTCCCAGTTTCCTTCTTCTTCTTCTTCTCAATACTCGTTGCTATCTTCCTCTTCTTCTTCTTCTTCTTCTTCTTCTTAGACGTAATAGTTAATACTTGATAGGTACATACCACTATTTACTTGTACTGCTTTAGTCGGTTTTTTCTGCTCTGCACAGCAACGTCGAGCAGAAGCCCTGTCTCTGTTTGTGGCTTCTTGTTGATGTGAGTACATCAATGTCAAGTCATAGAAGTTAAATGAAGATGAGAGTCTGGTAGTTCCAGTCCGGTCGCTGTTCATGGTCCTATGTAGTCGTATGTAGTCGTATGTAGTCGTATGTAGTCGTGTAGTGGTCGTATATGCAAAGCAGTGGGGAATTCTTTGCTGGCGTACTCGTTAGTTGGAAATAAGTGCTACCTGGTGCAACTGTACAAAGATTTTTACAAAAAGTGACACACAATTCTTTTCTTTTTGAGCCACCCAACCATTTCTGTGGTTCTGCTGCTTTCTGTGGCTGGTTCAGGATAATTCCTTGTTTATCATCGAACTGGTCCTCTCATCATCATCCTCTCATATGCTCCTCGCATCCCATTCATTCAAATTAGAAGGAATTCTATCAGCTTTTTATTTCTCTGTGCTGTCTGTCCGCGATATGCATTCACCTTATGACCATATGATGATGATGTAGTACACATTCCGTGCTTTTTACTATCCTCCGCTCGCTCTATCCAACCTAACAACCTAACAAACTAATCTCTGCACTTTTTAACTACATATGCAAATACTTGTGCTTGGCCTGTCGTGCACATTATTACAATTCATCATAAAAATATTATATTATCCGTAAAAATGATAGTCGTAAAATATGATAAGTGGGTGGAAAAAGTAGTACGGTGATGAACTCGTCCATAAGATCATTATGCACATTTAACAATTTTAAACATAATAACTACACTAACAGTATGTGACATTATTTTTAATAGAAGATTTGATTTTGTCCGCTTTTCTTGGCTCTAGAGTCGTGCATGCGGAACTTGACAACTTTTTGTTATTAGAGAAATGACAGTGGACAGGACAGGACAACAGGTAGACATCATGTAAGATTTTTTATCCATTGCTGCACTTGAAACATTTCAATGTGCTGGCTGGTGCATTGAGAAAGGTCCGAAACCGGAATCAAATGAAATTAAAGAGACAAGTCGTCGACGGGACTCGACACAGTCAATGTCCTTGGTGTAACTTTTCACTCAACTTTACTCGTTACTCGTCCTGGCATGTTTTTTCTCCCACTTTGCAACCGCAGAGCAGGGCCAGGCTTCTATTTCTTAACGTAGGCTACCTTATCTCTGTATTCCTTCACATTGCCCTCCACTTAACGTTAAACCTCCACTTGCAGCATAATCCGCAGTTTTATTAGCAAGTGCACAGACTCGGGTCCGTATCCATTCCAGAATTAATTTTCAGTGCAAGAATAAACAGTTGGCTCGATTACGTGAATGCGAGTGCAAAAATGTTGAAGGATTCGTGTGCAAAAAGAAACGTACAGAGAGATATCGGTCGCAAGAGCCGCCCTGGGCAGCCACTAATAAAAGGGTGGGAGTCCTCTGATTGTGCCCCCGGTATCAATCACACACAGAAATGCAACTTCTCAGAATCACTTCCATGTTTGTAGACGTACATTACGGTACATATGGAATTCCCCCTGGGAAAATTTATAACTACATCATAAAACATTTAATAAGCTATTCCAAATACTTTTATAGGCACAACACGGAACAATAAAAGTGATGAGAGATTGAATAATAATGAAATTTTGCTGCTGAATTATGGTGATCGTATTTTAAATGATGTTACTGACTCGATCTCTAGTACTAAATAGAAGAATAACAGAACAAGTGGAAGAATTTTTTTGAAATTTGGTGACAGATGACATAATATTATTTTCGAGGCTAATTCTTTCTATAGGAAAAAGTAGCGGTAAGAAAATTCCGTATATTCCGTGATTTTGCATGGCGCGGCCTGAGGCAGAACTTGAGACAGGTAAATACTTTAGGTTATGAAATGATTGTTGATGCAGTGTACTCTATGTAATGTATGTATAGAAATGTTGTTTTGTTATGAAATGAAAACAATGTGTGTGTCAAGTAGTAGGAAGGAAAACAAAGAGAATTATTAGCCTGAGGAGGGACTGACTAACTAAAAGTAATAGAAATAAAAGATGGGATGAATTAAAAGAGCGTGATGAGATGATTGAACTAAAGTGGCAGAGAGAGAGATGCGAATGAGATGGATGGTGGAATAAATAAAATAAATAGGCGAGACCTAAACGTGGGCAGGAAGAGAGATGACCGAGAGGGAATTGGGAATTTGCACAAAAATTCTTGGGAGTACATAAATCTAAATACATCTGCTGATCTATAAGTAGTACTTAGTCATTGTGGCTCATATTTCAACTGGCCACCAATGACTGGGTAATTATGCCCACGAATCATTCCAAGGCGTCCCTCCAGTCCAAAAACAGTGAAACAGTGTTAAAAGGAAAACAGCTGAGGACGTCGTCTCAACCAACAATACGAAGCACATGCTACACGCCACCTTTCATGAGAAGCACAGGGGAAATTCTGATCTCTACTCAAAATCAACTTTTGCCGTCAGCCAAATGATAAATCTGCGAGAGAGAGAGAATCTGCGAGAATTGCGCACTAATCAAGGCCGTGACCTAGAATAGTTTCGTCAAATTCTTTCTATTTATCGTCTTTCCTTACGTGAGTCAAGGTGAAGAATCAAGATGAGCATAATTCTATTAGCAAAACATAATCTAGAATCATCTGGCATACCAGAAAAATTCTTTACCAACTGAAATGAAGGGGGTTGTGCCCAAAACACTTTTATTTCCATTTTAGCCTCTGCTTTTTCTTGCGTCTGATCTCCAACCACCACCACCGCCACCAAAAAAAACGCGAAAAGGCGAATTTTTGCTAAAACTGCAGAAAAGGCCCTGACGTCTTCCACTAAACAATTTGCATAAAAGGATTAGACAATTATAAATACTTGCGGCGCTACACTGCAGAGTACATTCTGCTATCTCATAAGTACAGGGCTATCTTTATATTTATGTGTGTGAAACATTCGGAAATGTCAAAAGAACTCTTATTAAGGTTATGAGTTGAAAAATAATTGAATTTGAAATGATGCAAAAAATACTGATGAAGGTACATTACATAAGCATCTAGTAATGCATATTGTAATAGTTGTAGTATGCACTTGGCCTTTGATTCGATTATGTGGGACGGAGGGGAGGGAGGGGGACGGAAGGGGACAGATGGACATTGGAATCTGGTAGATTTATTTTCGGACGGGGGGACACGCTACTACGAAGCTTATTAGAGAAATTAATTTGATAAGGCGGTTATGGCATAATTAGATGCAGTTGAATGAGAAGAAACGCCTGTGAAATTGGTAGGTAGGACGTACGTAATGACAACAGATTTGTTTTATGGCCACTCGTAAAATTTGAAAGATAGGCCAAAGTTTAACAGCTTTTAGGTACAGTAATAAGTGTTGACTCTTTTGCGGTATTTTAGCAGCGAGAAAATTACAGCCGTTTAGCTGTTGACACCTCCTGCAGTTGTTGCTCACATGCAGCTGCACTCTGTCCCATCTATTCAACAGGCTGAATGGCTGCCCTGGCTCACACAGATTCGCACATGGACACAATAAAAATATTAAATGGAAATGCAGTGAGTGAGCGAGTACAGCGAATGCATTGAGACGTTCTGTGAAAACGTTACTTGCTGCACAAGAAGGAAGTACAGGATTTAACCCAGAACAGATGCATCGTAAAAAATGTAAATTGAATTGCATACATAAACAATAATAAAAATAAAAATATGGGCACACTGACTATGTGCACTCCTATTCAACAGCTCAGCCAAGTGTTTATAAGCAATGAATATATTTATAAGCGTAATAGGATCTGCGGAAATAAATAGAGAGGCTGTGGAGCTGCAAATGGCACAAGCAAAGCTATTTGAGAAGATGCGATTTTATTCGTTCACAGTGAGAAACAAGTGTAAATAATTTATTGTTGGAAAGGAAGCAGGATGAAGCATTAAAGAACCAATTATACTGTTGGACTCACCGCATGTGTTCCGGTCGACGAGAACTGCCAGCAGAATTACAACTATGCCTATAATAAGCTGTGTGCAGTTTATTGGACTCAACGGATTCTTCATTTTGGTGATGGATGTCCGTGGGTCCTCCTCACAATGTTTCTCTTTTACGATCTGTGACACACAAAACGTCTCTGTTAGTTTTTCAAGTACACACAAATAATACATAGTCTCATTCTGCTTATATAATAACACATCCTATGTATACGCTATATTTAGTAGGTGCAACAGGTACAGAAACGTCTATATTAAGCATTCTGAATGTTCTCAGCCAGCAGTCAGCAGTCAGCAGTCAGCTACACGATGGAAATAGAGAAAAAGTGCACATTGGACATTCCTCGTATTCCGTTGGCTCTTTATTTCATTTCCCTGTATCTGTGTACACCGTAGTCTGTCAGAGTTGGTACTTTGACACGTTTTGTGCAACAAGTACGCTGAGCGCTGAGCGACTGAGTGAGATTCAGATTGTAGATTTGCTGGTTCCCACACGAAGACGACTATGACGACGCACCATCCTCATTTTATTGCATAAACGAATTATGGTAAACTTATATTATGCAGGCTTTTAAAAATAAAATTTATTCCCAGGTACAGTTATTCAAATAGCGTAGGGAAAGAGATAGAGAAAGAGTCTAGATTGGTGTGAAGTGTAATTGGATGGATGGACTCGACGAAGGCATTTATTTATCTGTGCACGTCTTAATGGATTATTCAAGTTAATAGAGTTTAAGAGTTGCCGTGTAGGCCATATAAGTCCCACCAATGAGAACTCACAAGTGCAAGTGTGAGAAAGTCCCGATGTGAGGAAGTCGATTAAAATATAATTTATTCACCAGGCATTCCTTACCTACAGCATTCATTGTCAACTCCTGAACCTTAAAAGAACACCTGAGCCACCTAACAGAACATTCATTTGTCTTTCGCGAATAGTGCCTGCCTTTATTTGTTCCACTCTTTTTATTTATTTACTACACACTTTTTTTTAGCCCTTTGAACGCTATTTTACAGCTCATTGAATTTTTAGCATAAACATCTGCTGTAATGCTTACAGTTTCGATTATTTTTCATAATCACAATGCAATGACTGTAAATAGTCTCGTACCGCAATTCGAATTAAATTTAAAAGTACAAATACAGAAATCCATTAGGAACTGCCAGTCTGTCAGCTTCATGAGAACCACCTTCACAGATTTTTAACATAGACCCAATTACTCACTAGGATTTATGTGCAAGCAGGCAGCTGATGCTTAAAGCTGGTGGTGGTGGTATGTTGGTAGCTGGCTGTGTGAATTTTAAATAAATACCTGCGTCCTTTGTTCTGCTTTTTCAAAGCAGCCAGCCAATAAAGACCTGAGCACCTAGTTATTGAACTCCCGCAACAAAAGCGTCTACGGAATACCAGTGGTCGTCATTGACGTGTTTGTGGGGCCACGCAGAAATAGATGAGAGCTACTAATTCATATTTCACAAAAAACTAGACTATATATCTTTTATGTGCATGTCTACACGGAGGACCACCAAGTGCCTACTTGGCCAATACACTTTGTACACTTTGTGTTTGCACGGGGGAATACTCAGAAAAAGTTATTAAGACTTTTTAACAATTGACTAGAAGAATGAAAAGATCGGTCACAATGAAATTGCAATATCAACGAACTGGTGACTGGTTATCAGCAGTTACAAGCAATTCATGTACAGGTTTTTCGTGATTTTTGTCAGAGGATCGCTGACTGGCAAGAGCTCGTGTCTCCCTGTGAGTCTATTCACTTTATCGCTTTACTGTTGCTACTGCATTGTCTTCGGTGCCGTACTCGTACACGCTCTTCCCTCCAACAACCAACCAATGCAACCCAATACAAATTTATGGCTCCCTGTCCATTCAAAGTCCACCGCACAAATTCCAACACCAAAAACTAAGTCCAAATTCATGACTGAAATCTGCTAGCCATAGCAGCAGATCTGGGAAACTACGAGAGCCAAGGGCTTCGTCTGGACAAAAGATTCATAAAAGGTAATTGACTGAGCTGAGAGACGAGCACTTGTCCACCTCCGTCCGTCCGTCTCTGGACACAAATCAAATAAATTCCTAAATTCCACAGTCCAGTCTACACAAAAGCCCATGATGACCATCTGGGTCTCTGTTCCCCCGTCTCAACCATCCACCGATTCTTATTTATTAACAAATAAGTAGCCGGATTTTGCAAAGAATTACTTTGTACAGAGACTGCAGACTGTGTATTGTCTCCCTATGGAATTTGAATGTAAAACATGCATTGCACGGAGGAATGTCACACACACACACACACAACGTTTGATTGAACTTACAGGTGGTTTACATGCTACTTAAACTTTGCGTTGATGAGTAAGTTCAATGTGAAAGAATCGTTATGTCTACAAGCATTGTTAGTGTAGGGTATGCATTCATTTTTTCCGGTCTTTGGGTGAATTACTTATTGGTTGGTGGTTGAAGATGTGCAATGTGCATCATTTTCATCGTGCACACCACCAAATATGATCTAGTTGATTCCGTGAGAACAAAAGTGCTGTGAAACTGTGAGCTGCAGAGAATAATGGATAAAAATGTTTATGCAACAATACAATCAGACTGAACATTATGGTCCTATGCTCTTATATGCTTCAAGGTTAGAATCGTTCCTTTGTTGCTACAACTTGTACATACTTCAACGAATCCGCGGACTATAACACTGCCACTTCCCCAATACTTACATCATCAGCTGTGAATACAGCAAACAACATCTTTCACAGAAGAATCTGCTATTAGTTATAAAATTATGAATTACGTTGATTTAGTGTCTTTTGAGAGGTGGATGCCTTTGGTCTTCCCGTTTACATGTGCAAAATGTGCATTCTGTCCATAGAACAAAGAATAGAAAAGAAGTGAATGTGGTGGTAAATAAATACTGTGCCTTTGCATCACTCTACATACAGAATCTGTAGATGGAAATGCGAGCAATGTGGAAATGAGGATGTTACATGATTGTGTGTGGATACAGTGGGAAATAAGTAGAATGCGGACTGACTGACAGACACTTCTTATTCTTCTTCTTCTTCTTCTTCTTCTTCTTCTGGCAGCCACCAACCACCACCACCACCGTACGAATCGTACGAATCGTAGGAATCATAGGAACAGCTACGAGTGGATTTTATGTAGACATCAGAGCGTAGCCACATAATGCAGTAGGCAGGTAGAGAGGACAGGAGTTGGTCTGAACATGGCTAGCAGAGAGGAGCTATGCACTCTTTTCACAGAATGGAGTACAATGGAAAAGTTACTCTCTGTAGGTACATCATAGATAAATAGCTAGAGCATGGAATCAGTGAGATAGTGGAAAGGCAAGGGAAATATTCACTTTCCTTCGCTTTAGAATCAGTTAAGGGAACAGAACACAACAAGAAGCAACACAACATAGAACACAGTCATTGAACTTGCAGAAAATACAAAACCAGAACTTGAAAAATACATATCATTGGCAATGGGAATGGATAACCGTATGAGACCGTATCCTATGAGACATACATAGACACACAAGACACACTACATATAACGTATAACGTTGTATAGTGTACTCGTAAGTAGTAGTTTATCGTACGGAGTGCGGCCACAGACACACACTGTTTCTCCTCTGTAGTCATATTTACTTTACAATATGCTATGCACATTTTAGTGCAATATGGTGATGGGAAATTTTTGCACGTAGCAGCAGAATGTGCAGAAAACGTTGGCAAAAAGTCTGTAGGCTAGGACCTTCTTGTTGTTGTGTGCGAATTCACATTGAACTGTTACGGAGCAGGAACTACATACTATCAACAAATCCGACCATGTATGTACTTTAAATGGAGAGAGGCTTCTTCTGGTTGTATTTATTTATTATTATTTATTTGACTGTATGTTCAACGAGGAATTTATTCCATTGTAGAGTAAAGCTCCAATGTACATCTCCGTATGATTTGCGTCATCCACCGCCACTACCACCACCACCAACACCACCAACACCACCGATCTCTGAATGTGTGAATGTGTGAATCTCTCTTTCTGCTCTTTGGACAATCAATGAAGAAGGAAGAAGACAATGTCTTAAGTACGTGTACTATAGACCATTTGTTCGGTGGCTTTGCTCCCTTGGCTCTGTGTGCAATTCTCGCTCCGTTGGCAAATATTCGTGAATTGGAGTTCCGCAGCGAAAGGAAGTAAAAAAAACAACAGCTATCTTAGCGGGTGGCTTTTCCATCCATCTTTCTCATTCTCCCTTCTTGCCATTTTTACAGAAATAGCGAGCTTATCTGTCAATCTGAACATTTTATTTCCCCTGCGCTACAACATAACATTGTCCACTCATTGGACTGATCTTCTTGTTCTCTCAGTCAACCAAGACAAGGCAGACAAGTTCATTTCAACAATACAACAACAACAAGAACACCAACACATGCTCAATAATAATAATAATAATAATATGTCATTCGTCTCACTTGGTGCGCTCGGTAGATTTTTGAAATGAATCTGCACCAGTTCACCAGCTCTACGATATTCGCACTCACTCTCTAACTGACAATCAGTCTCATTGTCGCTGTTGACTATTAAACCATGTACACATTGTAAATAAGTAAATAAATCCTGCAGGGAGCAGAAACATGTTGTGTTCTGTGTACATTACATACAACAGCGAAAGTATTTATGTTGTTCCCGTGAGCAGGAACAATGTTCGGCCAACGTTCGCTTGCCATACGACAGTAAAAGGTTTGACATTAGTACTTACATGCTTACAAGCAATGCTTCTTCTTCTTTAGGACCAGTTTATGATTCTGTGCTATTTGATGTACTACACACTTGGATTAAATTGAATTCAGAGTGGAATTGGATGTGCACTGCCAATAACTTGGCTGGTGTAGCGCGCAATTTTTTCTCTCCTTCTCTCTGAAGCCGTGCATGGCCTATGCTTTTATTTAATGCCAGGTATTTCAATTTAAATGAACTTCTAAACAAGTATTAGGCTTTTAACTAAATAGCCTTGATCTGATTAATGTAATGTGACAAGAAAATTATCATGTCAGACTTGATTAGTGTTTTGCTATCGTTCCACCTCTTTCGCTCTTACTCTTATCTTTCTTTCTGTCCACTTCTTGCTTAACTTCGCAGTCCCAATTATTTATCTCTTTATTAGCGGACGGATGAGATAAGTCTGGCTGAACAATAGAATAAATAAATAAGAACAAGTGGAAGAAGTGGAAGAAGTGGAAGAAGAGGTAGGTGGACTGAAATAAATTATGTATTTAGGTACTTTTATTATTCCTTCGTCAGGTATTTCTGATCTGCAGGAAAATAAAACGGTGAAGCGCCACTCTTGTACCTTGACTTGACTCCCTTTTTCTATCCCTTCATTTTTATTTCCTTTCGGGGCTTACACAGAAGAAGATTCTGCTGCTGGTTTAGTGCACTCGAGCTTCAAAGCACACTGAATCCTTATAGACACTACAGAACAATGAAGTGAGAAGAAGAAGAGAATGAATCCTGATGACATGTTTTTAGTTGTGCAACCTGGGGAGTAGCAGAGCAACATCAAATCTATCTCTGACCATAATTAACAGTGCAAGTTCACATTTCGTAGAATGAAATTTTTTTAAACTTTCTTACAATGTCGTCGTCTATATCGCTGCCGTCATCTCTTCACAGAGAAAAGTTACCTGTTCACAAAGTGAACCCATTTCAGTCAGTTGACACAACGAGGGCTCGTATTACCCCACGTTCCTTATGCCACAGTTTTGGTTTACAACCAAGTGATGCGCGGATTGCCATACACAGTGCACACTTTTAGTGACGTTGTTATCATTTAAAGAGACCCATCGAGATATATTTATTTCCCCAATCATGAATGGCATCAGAGTTGTGATGTGCGTGCACTTTTGGGAAGGGGCGACTTGCGAACATTCACAGTCATGCTATTTTAGCAGCAGTGAGACTTTAGTATGGTTAGGCAGGCAGGCATGATTACACAACCGACCGTCCAGTGTTCAACGTTGGAGAGACAGCAGTAAGATGCTGTGCTCACAATAAGCTGCGTCCTTCCATGCAGCAACAAAGTAGCATCTTGGAATTCATTGCATAGTTGTCCTGCACAATGACTTTTAGATTCTGTTTCGTGAAGTTGCTCTTTGGGCAGATTCCAGTCACTGAGACTCATACCTGTCTATCTACCTTCACACGTTTCCACAGATTCACATTCGTTCTCGTGTCGAGGATCATGAGAATTACTGAGAACCGTATTGTGCCAACACTCGATGTGTGCACAGTGTAGTACATACAGATCGATTGTGAGTATGCACGTGTGGGTATTGTGTCCACAGAAGAAAAAGAAGACCAAGACAACAGTGGATGCAAATTTAAGTCTCTGTGCTGTGAAATAAGTAGAAATAATAAATAAATATGTGCATGATAGTAGTAGGTGAATTGGTGTTGGTATGGTACATAGTGGGACTTGAGTGCCCACTCCTAAATAGGCAGGTGCTATTTCTAAATAATTATATGCATGTGCCTAGATATAAAAGTTTTCATTGGGGAAAGGTGAGCTACGTAGAAGTTACTTTGCGGGTGTATTGGCAATAATTTCTGTATAAAGTCATATAAAATCAAAGTGACTGTCTGATTGTGAGTTGCAACGTTGAATGTGGTTGTGGGCCTGCTGATCCGATCTGGTGCTCTTTAGCTGCCGCTCACTTCTCTCTGCTCGCTCTGCACAACTCAGTGGTCGCATAGTTTTCAATGTTCATTGCATGCTTCACCCCTAAATCATAAGATAACATACTATATCTCTATTTACAACCCGGTAAGGTAAGCTGAGCGGACGGACGGACAGACGGACGGACGGACAACAGACTCATCTCGACATGTATTGATACTTCATTAAAATTCATTTACAACACAACCTCGGCAAATGATTTTACGAGGGGGATGTCATTCACCCGTCATTGACGTGCACAGAACAGCACACAGTGCCCAATGGAATCAAGCGAATGAGAACCAGAAAGAGATGCACACACAACACACACAGAGCACAGATCGAGAGAGAGAGAGAGAGAGATCGAGAGAGAGAGAGAGACGTTAGAGGCCAAAGCTGGTCTCCACCAAACTAACAAGAATATGCTACGATTACAATTACAATGCCATTACGATCATTATTCCACTAACTGCAACTACAACACTGAAGTGCCTATTCTCCATCTACAACATGTAAGTATATATACCACAACGAGTACTACCCGCCAACCACAATCTATATATCTACCTATATCTTCCTATATATATATATATGTCTATATAGTAATACATAAGTGATCAGCAATTCATTTAATGTCGTTGGGTAGCCTTTGGCCGATATAAACGGTTGTAGACACAGAGACCAGTGGAAGAAACTGTTGGTCGTCACTCGAACGTCCAACTCACTCGCCTTCAATTCGTTCTCTCAGCATCCGCTACATGCAACAACAGCAATCTCTATAAGAGCGCCTAATCACTTCTGTGAACTATATATAGGTGAATTGTATTACGGACGGACAATGAAGAGAACCGTAGAATTTATGTGCATGGTTATTCTGCTCCTTTGTCGCCTTTTTTGGCATCCTTCCTATCATCCAGCCAAAAGAGAGTAAAAAATTCACGGCGGATGATGATTATGATGCTGGGCAACCTGTGATGGCGACTACTACTCACTCGTATATGGTTATTAGTGAGTGTGTGAGTGAGTGAGTGAGTGGTAAAGGTAAATATTTATGGAATTAAAATGCACCTGATGGAAATCATTATTTTAAAAATTATGGGAGCCCAATCTGTTGTTTTTATCGATTTTCCTTTTCTTTTCCTTGTTCGCGTCAAAGTAGGGAAAAGTTTGTGTGCTGCGTAATTGCAGTGCAGATGTGCTGGTAAGTATTGGATCACATTGCCTATATCTCTGCCTGTCTCGTTTCTATCTCTCTATTGTGTAGTAAAGTCTTTTTTTGCAAAAGTAACACTATCAATGCACTGCACCAAAGTGCACTGCAAAGTGAAGGATCCTCTGAAAGAATTCGGGGACTTTTTGCAGCAGCAGCAGCAACAGATTGAAACCAGTTTGAGGGCCTTAAAAAGAACTCATCAATGCCCTATGCACTCTCTGCATGTGTATATGAAATTTTTTGTTGATATCGGAAAAATTTTTCTGTTGGCACCAACAGTTCGATGAACTCTTCCCAACGTTGGCTTCCCTAACTTCTTTCGCGAGACTATCCTCATTCACTTCGTGTGAATCTTTCCAATTATCAAATTTGAATTTGATTTCAATTCACTCGAATGCAGAGATGCTATGTGATACGGTGATACGTGTGTGTGTCTATGTGTGTACAATGGTGGCAGCATTGCGTTTCTTTATTTCTCTCGTCTCACCCTCGTCTATTCAGACAAACAACGTTTATAGACTGCGAGCACTTGTGCTACGTGTATATATGTGCACGTCTACTACCCATCTCCATTCTGCACACTACGTATGTATGTATGTACATAGTAAATTGCACTTTGTAATCTCCAATGCTGAACATTGAAGGTTGTCCATAGAAAATGATGCTCACTGTGTGAAAACATTTGACCACTCGCCCTACTACCTAAAGTCGATCACAAAACAGGGAATAATAAAATCCGAAGGAATAATCGATGAATTAAGTAAATACAGTCTGCTTATATATAATCATGTGGTTTTAGTTTCACTTTAAATCCTAACGATTATTCTAGAAATTCCTATGCATCCATTAACTCCAAGACGACAGTTCCTCTGCTTAACATAAAGCTACGCTCACACCACCACCACCACCGCCGCCGCCACTATTTATCTCGGCAAATGCGTAGCAGCACAACATGTATGTATCTGCGACGCAACAAACAATTTCGGGAAATAAATTATTTGTACCAAAAGAAAAAAATTCGCTCTGCCACAACAATGTACGAAAAATCTGTCCTTTGGCTTAAGTACAATAATTGGGCGAAATCAAACTGATTCCCAGTTTTACACAGTTCGTTAAATCCGTAATTATATTCTTGTTATGTGCAAAAGATTGTGCACTTGATTTCGCAATATATTTTGCACATGTTTGCAGTGGGGGGAGCCGGCACATTTACAGAACCCTGTACAACTACAGGTTGTTTAACAGGTGTTCGTATCGTGGTCTATATTTATGTTGTTTGTAGTTGCGGGAGAAGATTAAAGTTAGTGAGTGTTCTTGTGTATTTTCTGAAAAAAGAGTTCCATTGAATTGGGTTGACGGGAGGGACGTGTGCAGCAACAGAACAGGATGCCCATTGACACGTAGCAGTTGTTCTGATGTCTGTACAAGGGATACGGATACATACATATACGGATACATTGGCCGTCTTCACTCACACAGATAGGAACAATTACATGTGCATAGACGATAAGAGTGAAAAGCGTTGTTGTGTGTGAGATACCGAAGCCAGAGAGTGGAATGAGGTAGAATCCGTACAGACTGACTGAAGGTATGCGGTCGGAATCTGAAGCAACTTTTCCGCTGATAGCGAAATGTCATTACATTGCACACTGCCATCCTTACATTAGCCACAGAGGTACTTGTCACGAAATGGGATCATGTCTCATAACATTCACAACATCTCATTCTGGTATAACGACACAGACTCCACCAATCTGCATGTAAATAAAAGCTGCTTGCTCTCAGTTTTTATCAATTTACAGTTTATAGCGAGGAAGGTTATGTAAGAACAGATACAGATCTCTGCGTAGAGAATGCAAGTATATATTCTCTGTGTCTTGTAGTAGTTTCCTGCCACAGGGCAGGAGACTCCACATTGCAGTGCAAACAGCAGATAAAGGAAACGACGATAGTGGGAATGGGCAAAAAGTTGTCAATGTGCAAAAACAACGCGAATTTAAGATACAGATGAGGCGAATTCCATGCTAACTAATGGCAATAAATGACTGAATAGTTGCTACACGTCAAATTGCATCTGAGTGAGTGAACAGATCTGTCGCTGTGCAATCCTGCTAATAAATAAGAACTAAATTCGGATATTGTACCTGCATCTCACTCTCTGTCTCTGTGTGCATGTGTAGGAGTTGCTAAGTATTCATGTACCTGCATTGAATTGTCCTATGTCTTCTTCTTCTTCTTTAATGAACACTACCACAGCTACAGCACTCAATGTGCATACACACGAAGCAATCTGTGCAAATTGCTGGCCCATTGCGTTGGCCACAATAACGTTCTATATTCTGGTGATATGCAATGAAGAAGATGTCTACTTTGTTATTTTATGCTGGCTGCCACTTCGAACCACGTCTCCATGTAAAATTCCCTATCCTTGATTGTCTTGTCGTACGAAAAATTGCAGGTGGGTTCTTAATCGTTTTTTTTCCTCTGAGCTCTTAACGTTTGCACGTAGGTGAATTTTTGTGTCCTTTGAATTTGTGGTCAGTTTTTGTCTCTGATCGCACATTCCTCTCTCTCTCCTGCTCTCGCTCTACAAAAATGATTTGATTAGCCCGCACTGGACAAGCGGTCATTCTGATTTGGAAGGCTGCTCCACACCCGGCAATATTCATATGCGTTTTTCTTTGAAATAATTTTTATGCAAATTTAGTTCTGCAGAATTTTAGAATATTACCTTTTGTCCATTTCCCACATGCATTTTTGGAGTCAATGGGCACATTAATTAGAAAGATTGGATTTATTAATAAATATCAAATACTTTTAAGACGCATGATTGTGGAAATTGACAAAGATTGGGCATATTGGTTTCGACATTTCGACTAGAGTATGTGAGTGTGTGTTCGTGCTCATCACTCAGTGCCTCATTGAAGGCAAATAAAAGACGAGTACGTAGAAACTGTGGGGGATGGGTATGCTGTGCATTGCAAGTGCACTACCAGAAAGCAGTAATGATTTGTCATCACCACGCCTTTCAATTCAAAAGAAATCAGAAGAGCAGCTTCTCGAAATTATTCCAGACAACTTTTATGCTGCAATGCACAGATGGTCGAGATCAAAAGTTTTTCGTGGACTCTGTCTCACGGTGCGTATTACTCATTTGCCACAAATTACTGCAAATCCTGAGGAAAAGTTTACGAAATTTCTAAGCAGAGCTCCTTTGGCTGTAAAAAGTGAAATGTGTGGATGCAGGACGTATGTAAGAAGAAGGTAGACGACGCCGACGTCGCACGCCTCTAAGCTTCTCAGCTGGCAAAAATTAATATTCTGTTCGCATCGAGTGGAACACGAGACACTAATAGAAGATATCTTAGGGAGCAATCGTATCAACTGAATTTGTTTTCCCTGACCTCCTAATCAACTCTTTTTAAGGTTAAGAGGACTTGTGGAAGCAGTAGCTCACTCTCTACAATGCACCTCGCTTCGAACATTGTGTCTGCCAACAATTATGCATATTGAGCAGATGGAATTATCTCTCTTCGTCCATACAAACACACAGCAGACAAAAATTCAGCTGTTGCCTAACTCTGATGGTGGACAGAGGATTGCATTCGTCTTCATTTACATTAGAGGAGCAGTCGGCAAAGTCGTGTAATGTCCACAGCGAAAAACTGCTGCCCATCAATCAAGAAAATATGAAGAGGTTGGTCGTAGGTGGGTTATCTCTCTAACATATAGCACAGCATCTCCAATCTACTATAGACGGATTATAGTTGTGCACGACAATCCAGTATTGTACACAGAGAGATACCTGAATGTATGCACATACAATGGATTCGAATGGATAGACAGTGCAGCCAGCCAGTGATCGTCTCAAGTCGTCTCTGGTCTCATCTTGAAATGCAGCCAGCGTTATGCTGCACTTGTGCTCGTCTTAACATGTTCGATGATTACAATTAATTCTGGCCCATGTCATAATTTTATCGCAACCATCTACAGGTTGTACACAAAGCACTTGTCTCCCTGATACTATTCTGTGACGTACAGCCCATTTGCATAGTGACCAGCGTCTCTTTGTGCACTGTGTCACATATTATCAGAGTCATTCAAACAACAACAAAATTCTGAACTAATCCTTGTATGCAACTGCTATCTCCTACGTTGTCTGTCTCCAAACGGTCTACCTACATACCCAGTTTGCACTGTTTGCACATAAACAATGTCATTATTATTATTATTATTATTTAAGATGGAATTCTTGATGCCTACCTCTGGGGACATAAACTGTATTGTTACGTCGAGGTGCACTGTTCGTTGGTAGTAATGATGGTGCGACATGTCTGTGCAGTGCACAGAATGAGTAAGCAAAGAATTGGCCCAGCCTCCCTGCACCACTTGCACTACGGCGCTTAATTTATACAGCAAAAGTAAAAGTCGTTTTCCTATCTGTTCGTCTCTGTGTCTCTGGTTGCCTCTATGTCTCTCCGTCGCTCGCTCTTCCCTTCACTCACTCACCTAATCTTTGTGTTGCTGTTGCTGGTGGTGGTGGTGGTGGTGGTGGTGGTGCGCTGCTTGCTGCTGCTGCTGCTGCTCATGGTCTTTACGTAATATATTTACTTGTATAGGACATGTGACACATCATTACCTACATGTCTCAATGTAAACTCAAGCAAACACATTAGGTCCTTGTCTTACCTTGCAGTTGCAAGTACCCGCAAAGGTAATCTTTGATTGTTGTTACAGCTCTGCTAATAATTGTCTACTACGTACAATATATGCATTCGCTGCAACACCAGCAGGTACTTTGTCAGTTAGTATTGTGTACTCTACGCCGTCATAGTAAAGAAACAACCAGAAATACACTGCACAGCAAACAGTGAGTGAGAGAGAGAGAGACGAGACACACGAGTAAATACATGACATGAGGTCATATGCTCTGTTAAAATCTCACATCATTTGAGCAATTATAAAAGAAAAACTGGTCTTTTAATAGGAGTAAGCAGCAGTATCTGTATTCAGGTTTTCTGTCGGATGTAATTACTTAGTATCAACCATACGGACTGGCTTCTGTATAACTTGCAGCCTAGTGTACTGTATGTACATAAGCAAGCACCGTGTGTCAGTGGTTTGGCAGAAAAATAAAATGCCACAATGTATAGTATACCTATTATTATGCAATTAGACTTGATCCATTTGGCTCTTATGTAATTACGATCTGTGTGTACCTTTATAATGTACACTTTTGTTTATCTGACACAAGAGTAACAGTAGTGTATCGTCCTAAAGAACTGGAGGAATACAGATGGTAAAAAAGGCTCAGTGAACTACATAGAAATAAAAATAATAATAATTGTGGGCTCTCCAAGTTAATTGCAATCGCCAATTCTAATTGGCGAGCTTGTTATGGTCACTCGTATTTGTTCACTCTCATGTTTTAGCAGCTTTGATAAATAATTATAACAATAATCGTAATAAGACACACGTAGGCTTCACAAGTAGCCTTTCTTTCATTATTTTGTAGCGCTTCAAAGTCAAGAGCTCTCGTTCAACTTCCATACGCCAGAACAACACTTTCCTAATTCTGTCTCAATTCCTAATGCTTACAATATTAAGTAACGTTTGTGAATAAATACTCCCCGTAGTAGACGCTTTGGCTTTATACGTTTGCTTATACTAAGGATTCACCATGTATTAAATTTACCCATAGTAAGTAAGTAGCGTTAGATCTAATGTTTAATTTTTTGAGCACGTGAGTTGAAGATTAAAAACGAATGTTTCTGTGAATTGACTTACCGCAGATTATGACTGATGAGCCAATAAGAATTTCAAAGAACAGAGAATTCCTTTGGTGCTTATCCAAGAGAGAGAATATTCAGTGAGAATATTTTGGAACTTGTACGTTTTTTTAATTTAATTGTCACACTTTAGTGAGGAACAAATATTTAATACGTTGAATGCAGCACAGTCAATCCAATGGGAAACATCTTAATTCGAGTCCAGTCTCATCTTGTCCACATTTGAGTTTGGACACACGACAGAGAAAAAACGATAAGAAACGAACTAGTTCACCAAATTTTCCTTTCCTCCGTCAAAAGTTTGAAAAAGGTGACCGTTGATTGCGGTGATGAGTAAATGGTGGGGAAATGTAAAAACTTCAAAAGAGAACCGAGAATTTCCTCTGTTTATGTGTCTTGCAATAATAATAATAATAATAATGATAATGTTTAGTGTAAGTTTGCAGCTACAGTCTTGGAGAGCTGTACTGTAAGTGAGCTCGGCTGCGTCCTGTGGAGTAGTGAGAAGAGTTTCGTTGGAGTGCGTTGCTTGAGACTGACGTTGTTGGTGTGGAGTGAGAGATTGAGAAAGAGGAGACCGAAGGAAATGAGCAGGAAGGGTTCCCTCTTGAAGGCCGGGCGGACAGCAAACTTGGAATGTGGTGGTCCGTGTGGCAGCAGCCGAAAGACTATGAACACTGACTCAGGTGGACAATGGTTTTTGGAGGGCAATGAAGTAGGGACGGCGGTGGGGGATGGGGGGCTGCTGGTCGTACAGACAATTCGAAACCGCGGACTGAAATGAGGAAAGTGTTGTGTGCCACGGTTCTTGCAACTAAAACGATCGAGCCAGCGACTCTTCTTGTGACTTTTAGCAGAGTGTCTATTAAATAAGTTGCTGAAGAATTATTCTTAGAAGGGAAGATCTGGGCTCACCGGGGGTGGCTACAACACTGCAACAGCTACCCACGGGGTAACTCAGTTAGCAAAACCACCACCACCACCACCATACACACACACACATACTGTGCATGCACTGTAGCCTCTAGTTAGTTGGCTGGGCACTCGTAGCATTAAGTCCATCTGACTGACTGTCATCCAACTCAGCTTACCTTTAGCTTACCTTCATCATCTTGGCTCTCGCCAACTCCAAATCAACGACCATTAACACAGCGCAGCATACGGCCACGTACATTGCACAGCATTTGCCAAACACGGAGAACAAGAACACAGCCAACTCTTTCCTCCTCAGTCAACGAAGCCAGCCATGCCACCAGAAGGCAAACTCACTCAAAATCCTACCACGATATCCATGCTACGCTGTTTCCGCCTCAGTCTCAGCACACACATCCGTCCCACTACCTAATCCATACTATAATCTATATGTTATAGGTACAGGTGAATATCTTTGCTGCTCACTCCAGTCACCTGTGTCAATACACCCCCACAATCTCATGTAGCTGCAACATGTAGCCAATTATATCTTTCCGTCATCTATTCCATATTCAATGCAATTGCATAATGTCCATCGTTGGTCCGATCTAAACTCTTTTTAACAGTTGCATTGTCCAAATTGACCATTTTCTCAACAATCCAATGCAAGTTACATTTTGTACATTATGTAAGTATGTTATGTACCGAATTTCGGTTCTTTACTCCTGTATACAGAGCGGGGTGAGAGAGGAGGGGGGAGGAAGGGAGGTTCAGGTACCTGGTGACATGACGGAAATAGGTACAGATCTGTGAGCCAGTCATCGAGTCCACAGGATGCCCAGATACTTGTGCATTATCGCAGTGGTTGTTTGACTGCTGATGACTTTTAAGTTTGTATGAGATGACAGTGTAGCCGTGTCTTAACTTGTCTTCACGTCAGTCCTATTGACATACACATTCGACTATCACCTCGCTTCATAATTTACATTCAAATCATTTCTTTCACCTGTCACTCACTCACATCTACTGCATATACGTGGTAGATAGTGTTGGCTGCCATTGCAGCTACACCATTCATGCCTCCTCTTCAAACGAAGATCATACGAATATGTACTGAGTGTTACATAATAAATACTCATGTGTACTTATTTACTTGTTGGCTTTTGGTTGGACGGAGTTAGTTCAGATGGTGGCTAAGGACTAGGATCTCGGATGCGGCACCTTTTCACTCATTGTCATTTCAATTGTAACCCGTCAGCTTAATGCTCACAACAGATGCATTCACGAAGAGTCAGACGAATGTCATCAAATCCACGATCAACCACTACTCACCCAGCCAGCCAGCCAGCCAGCCAGCTATCGAGCCACCAGACTGAACAGTGGATCTACCGGTGTCACTCACCACACAAAACTCCATTCGATCATCGAACGAGCCCTTTCCTGTCTGTACGGCGATTGCCGCTCTTCAAATTCCAACAACTTCACTTATTTGCTCCACAATGCACTTTGACGACTGGGACTTTGACTGCCAACCTCGCACCACCACCAACATGCTAATGAATTATATAAAGAGAGAGTCAGGAATGTGCCCGTGCGTCTACGCACTGCACCATACACCGAATACAGAAAATACGTACATATTCCTGTTCACAGGGTGATACAGTGAAATTCATCATGTCATACAACAACAGAACTGTTAGTCATTAAATGCTGGCAGAGGAGCACAGACGACGACCAGACTGCAAAGCACACAAAAAGGAAACCAACAGGAAAATAAATAATATTGCTCTTGAAACCATGTAATAATGTATAATAATAATAATAGCGCGTGTGGTTATTGGAGAGGTTGTTGGGCGCTGGAGAGAATGGGGGCGCGATGTTCGCATCAGAATGAGAGCGCTGTTAAAGAGAGGTTTTTGACTTGAAAGTACGGATGAAGCACAAAAGTTCAGTCTGGTCGTAATATGACAAGAAGAGAGAAACAATCAAATCGGACTGCCTTGAATGATAGTTGAGCCTGCATAAAGATGTGAGTGAATTGGCTTGAGAGATGAGCTCGGAGCAGATCGGACCTAGTCATCCACAGCACCTAATTTACATAATATGATATGCTACAGCGTATATCTGTCTGAATGCCTATGCCTTTGCAGTAAATTAAAGAAACGAGGATAAATGTTATCTCCGGTCTGCCGTCTCTTCCATTTAACGAATACAGTTACATTATTGCGCCCTCACGGCCCTGTCTACCTCCGCTACTGACTGACCACGCTGTGTGCTGTCTCCACTATTACCACTACCACACATCACATCTTCTTCTTACACTCTAAACACTCAATTCACTAAAATAAGATCTCATCCTCCGTGTCTCTGTCCCTCACACCAAACACCAAACTAGTTTATTCGATTTCTAGATTGCCGTCCGCCCGGCCCGCCAATATATTTCACAAGTTTTAAGCTATACATTTTTCAATAATCAATACGCAGCTGTCTGAGACTCGAGTGGTATACTGTCTGACACAATATTGAATGCATCCATTCCACTATCTACTAAACATATATTATAGTACCAGCATTCTGAGTATTTACTTATACAAGTTGCACGGTTTAACAAGACGCCATTCCAGCGTATCACATATATGTACATATCGTAGAGACATTCGCAATTCGCAACTGAGCAAAAGTTGTTGAGGTGCCGCCGCGTACGTCGTTACTCAAATCACGACCTACGCACATCACACCTGCCTTCCTCTCAATCCACTCCCCCTTAAATTGCTCCACTGTAAACATTAGCAAACCAGATCATAAATGATTTCTCTCTTGAGCCAAATTTTTATTTTAGCTTGAAGAGAGAGATAATTTTGATGTAACACACAGCGTATTGGGAATATGTGCAATTACTTCATTCGACAGAAATATCTGAAGTCGATACAAAAACATTAACTGCTAAATCGCTAGTTAAGTAAAAAAAATTAATAGATTCACGTCAATGAGAATGTACATGTATTTTGTATGTACGCATTTCGTGCACCAATAATATTTAATAAAAATGCATAATTTCCATCGTATTCATGATTGCGCACTTCATTAAGAAAATTCATGGACAATGAACGCCAATATAAAATGACTTTACAATTTTATTCCAGCAATTAAATGATGTCATCGTGACCGAATATCGTCTGTTTTTCATTGGTCTACTTATTGCAGTCATTACGAGGAGTCCATTTGGAGATCTATGTAACAATGTACTGATTGTGAGAATTAACCTTTTCATTTTATTATTATTGTTATAACTGGTTAGAAGATTTGCAAGATATATTTGCCGCCTCTCATTGTCAACAGATTTGAGCTCTGCTATAATGTAGAGAGAGAGAGAGAGAGTGGCTGCAGGAGAAATTAGCATAATATTACCATGTTACGTATAAAATTCTGCATTAGTGGATTGTTGCCATTGTATGTACGCGTGAATTGTAATTAGACGCTATCAAAGTGCACACAAATCATTTTTGGGAGTAGTAACAGAGACTGGGACCTTAAGCTGTTCACTGACAGCGGTCAGAAGTCGGCAAAGATAATTTCCTTCAGCAAAGGCATCCAGATGACCTTTGGTCACAAGGGCGCTTTATTTCAAGTGCACACATGAGACTTTTAGGTTATAATAATGCACACTCTTTGTTTACATTTGTAGGCGCCGTGAGGAAATGTACAGAGCTGCAGGTCACATTTATTTACACGTTGACAGCTAATGGCGCAGAATTGCTTCTAAAGAATTTAACCCGTAATTCAGGTACTTTAGTATTTTATTATTTCTGATGTGGTGACAATAGAATTAAAGAGAACATAGAAAATTGTAGGCAGTGAATATGTGAATGAATATGTGCAAGTATTTTCATTGAAATTGTTAATCAAGATTTTCTCGCTGAATTCCTTCGGTTGGTGATTACAGTTATAATGCATTGCAGTGGATGGTTAAAAAAGAGTTGTTGGAATGGTTGGTTCAAAGAAAAAACTGGGCTCCATACGAGAAGAAGGGTTGTGATTGTAGGAGGAGCAGTGTCGATACGAAGATACGATGGATGGATTGGAACAGATTTACGACTTGAATTGAATGATGGGTCAGGGCGCTGTGCTGAGTCAGTTCTGCAAAAAACGCACACTACTAAACAAAGGAAATAACTTTTTTCATATTGACTTTGCAGACTTCCGTGTCTCTTTTGGCCAAGTCAAATTGAACGGTACTGTGCTCTCTCTCTCTCTCTCTCTTTCTCGCCCGTCACTTCTTCTCCCTGCACTGCTGATCCTTTAAATCCTCTTTAACAAATGCTTCCCAAAAGCTCAACTTTTTTTGCGCTTACACTTAATCAGTCCTTTGATACTGATTTAAAAGTCGAAAAGAGGTGAACAGCGGCTTAAAAACTATTGCCTTCTCATAACGAAAGAAAAGTGAGGTTCACGTGGTCGTCCCTGATAAGTTGGCACTTTGCAAAATCTGATGGTGAATTTTCTAACTACAATCTGTATCTGTAATCATTATTCTCATTCTCATACCGTACGACAAAGTCTAACGAACCAAAGGTGTTTCTTATAATATGACCGTGTAGCCAGTGGTAGCAGTAAATAGCTGCCTGCACCACTTTCTAATTAAGTTGACAGTAAAGCTGACAACTGACAATGACACGAAACACGAAATAAGAGGGAAAAAATTCTTATTAATTATTTAATTTGAGCCTGGCTAAAATAAATGTAACATAAACGTAATACTAAAGGAATGTAGGAAATGTTGGTGGTAAAAAGTGGGGAATATTTATGTCTTTTTCACAAAATCTGAATTCATTCTACGCGAGTTCAGTTACTTTGAGACAATGAGAGAAAGACAGGCGAATTTGATGGGAGACTGTGCAAACGATAAATTATACTTATATCTCACTCAGTTAGTTAGCTGATGCTCTGCATTCTACAATTCTATTGTATCTGTAAACAACATTCGTCCTCCGTAGTACGTTGCGTGTTCACAAATTACAGGTTTGTTGTCGTCTATTTTATATTAGCTGTGTGCCGTAGTACACGTAGTGCACCGTAGTATACAGGTAATTCTTGCTGTTATGAACTAAGACGCGAATGCATGTATGTAGGCAGTTACACGTCTGTTAAAGTTGAATCTACTTACTTACATATTTACCTGTACGTTACGAGGAGGGAATACGGCGGTGGAGGAATGCGAAAAAACGATGGGACATTTGTAATAAAACCGTAAAGATGGTCTGATGATGGAATTATTATTTGCTCCTCTTGAGAAAAGGCTATTTAGCCATTTAGCCATTTAGCCATTTAGCCATTATGTAATGCACTGTATGTACTGTAAGGGAAATTAATAAGACATTAGAGGCGAGACGGACTGTCTGGACAATTTCCTCGTGCATACAAACCATAAGGTGACTAGAGCGTTTTGTGGTCAACACACATTCCTGTATTCTAATGCCAACACATTTGTCTTGTGCTTGGCAACAAATTTTCCCCTGAAATTGCGGAAAGAGCTCTCCGTCTCTGTGAGAACATTATAAAAGTAGACGCTGTCCTGATAAAAGCATGCATTCCTTTCTGCATTTCAATGTTGGACTGTGGGACTGACTTCTTTGGATCCACCGAATGTTGACCGCATGACAATATGGGCATATAGTTATAGGACAGGTGTACTGTGTACCAGCAGCCCAACAACAATACCATCACGCAGTCAAAGTAAGACGAGTGTGTGTCCCTGTGTCCGTCGTCGTCGTCGCTCACGCTGCACCATAAACAGATGATGCATCAGCACAGAAGATTCGCCAATCCTCCAAGTGCATATAGAATTCGTATGTACATGTGCCGAGTATGTTTTGCATTGTGCGTACGCAACAGCTATTCCATTCAATGAGGACAGTTTACGGGACATGTCGCGTATGCCGTTGCAATGGAAATAAAATGCATTCGAGTTAACACGGCGTCCATGTGACTCATTCAATCAAACAGAATCGCAAATTCGCAAATGGAAAAGACGTTGCCAGCATTGAGAAAATCTCAAATGTGTGCATCGTGAGTGCGTCAGTCTGGTCCACTTCAAATTCAAATGAGCCTCGTCCACCGTTGACGGTGGTGCTGGTGGTGCTGGTGATGCTGGCGGTGGAGGGCCATCATTTAATCATTGTTAGCAAGACGAATGGTCATGTTCACGAAATACGATCTGCTAATTGGTAAAAAATGAACAAAAGCGTCAGAAATAGGATGATGGTTGGAATGTGGATATTTAAGTACCCTTTGGCAGAGATGAGCATGTAAATGTATGCAAAGTATTAAATATTATTCGATGGATGGATGGATGGATGGATGAGGGACGTGGTGTGATGCAAGAGATGTGCACCTTGTGTGCTCTGTGATTCGTGGGCTGAAGTGGTGGACGGGCATTGATGATGGTCCATGCATACGAATGCTAAAGAGGATCGCTGTCGTCCTTTGTTCTTATTCACTGTTGCGTTGATGTTCAGGCATCGTGATAGTCGAATGCAATGGAACGTGACAAAGAAGTCATTCCTTTCTGAAGGTCCCTTCAATTAACTCAACATTAATTTTAATAATTGAGTCTCATACTCGACCAGAGTGGCATTAACTCTAATTGTGTTCAGAATTCAGCTGTTCCTTCCGTTTATTCGTGTGTGATTACTAATAATATTATTATCATCTTCTACATGCTTCTTTTCATGTGAAAATATACGCACAACAAGTACTAATTGTAAAATTAATGAATTATTTTACAACCGTGTGGGAAGAATTTTTACAATGTCCATTCACATTTTACAAGTACGAGCCAACCTCTCTTTTTAAAAGCCACTATCAACGCATCATATTGCACTTGAGGAAGTTGCTCTTTCTCTCTCTCTCTGTATGTATTTACTATAGAGAGATGCTGTGTATGCACACAGGTCCACCAACAATAGAACACGTATAGTGTATTAAGTAGTATGTGTGATAGGATAAGGAAGGGAGGGATAGCCGCGTCGAATGCAGACAGCAGTTAATTACGGAATTGCTTGAACGACCAAGTTCATCGTTCCTTAAACTTGTCTCGTCTCTCTATCGGTTATTTTAGTGTGACTCTCTGTCAATAAGTGTTAGCAGAGAACAGCAGGCTCATTTTGAGTCGGAAGTGTCGGAAGTGACACAACGGAACACTTATCTTTACACCTTATCAGCGTGTCTAACCAAATAAGTTGACTTGTTGTACGAGCGACATGCACACAACGCACAGTCACTGCCTTTAATATTTTATTGTGCACAGCAGAAAAAGGTGAACGATAAAAATAATATGTAAACATCCTTAGTTGGTTTCTCTTGTTTATTCTTAGTTTCCGAATGGAGGAAGCAGGTACAGAGACAGAGACACTGTCAATCTCCCAGACTACTAACTGCTGATAAAGAAGCTAACTAAAGCTACTTAACTACGTAATCACTGAACAGAAAGGTTGAGATAGCATAAAATCGCATTTATATTCATAGTTTAGTTGAGCGGACACTTGTAGTCTACTTGGAAGCAATTATAAAATGTGGTTTGAGCAGAATCCGAGCAATTTGCAGAGTAGATAAGCTAGCTGCTCGCTTTTTGATTAATTGGACGCACTAGGAATACAGACTGCTCCATGCTGATGGTGAGATCAGACGCACGATCAACGGTAAAAAACAACTTACATGATTTTATAACTATATTTCCACGTGGAAACTGGAAATTCCCAAACTCGGAAATAATTTCGCATTACAGGGTGCTCATAATCAAGTTTACATTCACTTTGTGTAATACCCATAAAACATAACGGTATTTGCAATAATTAAATCTGTATTTGGTATTTTAATAATTAAATACTGAAATATATTTGACTTACAAAATTGCATATTTCATGTAATTATTTATATATAACTTACAGTGTTAGAAATTAATAAATAATTAAAACAATTATTAAATAGCTCAGATCCGTTGTATTTGTACCTCTGTGAGAAAATTAAAGTGACAGAGCAGAGCAGGAATTGCTGTTATGAATCTATGCAGAATACACGAATGGTACTCGAAAGAGTAGGAATGAGAAAAACAAGGTAGATCTACGCAAAGATCGGACAAGAATCATAACAAGTCAGATGTAATATAATTTACTAATTGTATGCTTATCATATAAAGTTGTATTTTCTTATCTCATCAGCAAATTGAATGCTGCAGTAAGATGCGCAGAATGAAGTCATTTGAGTGAATGCAATTTTTCAGTAGCTGGTTCTCTAATAAGAGACGAGTTGGCAAAGTAAATCAAAAGAGATATCTTTTATTTATTGGTGGCAAAAGGAAGAAGGAGGGTGTTATTATATAATCGTCATATTTAGTAATATCCTCTTATCACGACGAGGAAATGCATCAGATTATTTAGACGAAAGGCACGCGAGCCACCACCACTCAATAACACGAGACTGGACTTGAACAGAAAAACAGTCCACGAAATATGAATACTAAATGGAGGCAAAACAGACGAAAGGAAATCTGCAGCTGCAAGTACCTACTATCTATCTATCCGTCTGTCTGTCTGTTTGTCCGTCTGTTAGCAGCTCTGTTCCTAATAGAATCATGAATGGACTGTGGCCCTAAAATATAATATGATTATTATCTAATAATAAAATTAGAAGGAAGTGAGCAAGTGTATAAACCCATTACACTTCAGATTCACGAACATTTCGTCGTTCTTTCTGAAAAATGTTCAAATACAATTTCTTGCATGAGTGCGCGCCTCCACGATATGCTTGGTGCTCATAGAACGTGCAATATTACAACCACTATACATACGACTCGTACAACAATGAAAATGATATACGAGGTACTGTTCACTATCTTCATGTGTACCTACTTGTGTGTACTTACACATTGTTGTATAACAGACGAAAGGTACATATAGTAGTAAGCATATTATTGTAGTATTTGGATGGACGTTGAAGATTTCTGTGCAACTAGTTGCTATCATGACTTGGTTTTAGTGGATGCTGTGATTTAGCAGTGGAAAACAATGGCAGAGTGCCTGGCTGACTGTGCGTCCAAGTTCATCTTAGATCAAAAGGACGGAACAAGTGCAACCACACTGGCGCTCACCACACCATCACATCTACCATGTGCTACAGCTTACAGTTGATGAGTACAGTAATAATACCGTGTCCAGAGTGAACGTAGAAAAGGAACAAAGTTGAAAACAAGAGGAGCTGCTCAATAATAACAATAATAAAATAATAGTTGAGCAGTTTTGTACGAGTCGTTAGTAGATTGATTAATATTTGTATAATGTAAGGCAATTGTTCTGATTTCAAGCCAGAGCTGCGCTCCACGTTCACACACATTCACACAAATCTGCCACCAATACTTTGAATAGATAAAAGTCATATCATTATGTATAGAGAGCCTATGGTCAGCTAAGAAGATAGATGCACAATGTATGGGATGTGGGATGAGATGTGGACGCGAAAAGTGAACTAAAGCATGGCATTAAGGTGATCGAACAAGTGAGATTCCATGCGATGAGCAGCTACGAAACCGGAATTGTTGATTTAATAATGGCAACCGGTGGAATGAAGGAAACACTTTGGGCTTCAGATCATCATTGCTCTTCAATTCTCTTTCTCGCTTTCTCTCAACACACAAGTACAACAACACAACAAGACATACAAATAACAACCTACCAGGTAGCACTGTGCACAGATCGCAATAACCATATGGCTAGAATCAGATCGCCGCCGCCAGACTTAAGTAGCCATTGACGGACTTGACTTGACTGCATTGTTTTTGTCAAGTACAGTCTTGATGGCATAGCTACCCACAACTTGGCCAATCTCATGCAAACAGCATACCTACCTAGAAAATTCCCCACTTTATCATCCTATAAAATGACAAGATCTCAATGTGTCCAATACAGAATATGTTGGTAAGCAGCTACGAGTAGTGATTATATAATATTATTTTCAGCCGCCTCTCACAAGCGAGAAAGTCAATTTTTAAGTATGCTCAGAGGTGCAGTTGAGCCAACAGAAGAAGTGCAAACATTTGACAGAATCTTATCCATGATGAGAATATGTAGACGGGAAATCCCTTCTGTGAGACAGAGCACAAGGGACATTCGAATGAGACTCAAGACACAAAATCCGAACAAACAATCTTTACTGCAGTGTGAAGATGCACCGGACACACAGTCCAGACTCATGTACAAATGTGAAGGGGAATTTTTATCTCCATGTACACAAGTACACATGTATTCTTAAGAGAGTGCACGATCCATTATCTATTAATAGAGAGCAGGTAGGTAGGAATATATTTTGTGAGATGCAGGAAATATTTAAGACGAGAGTTACGACTCTCACCTCCATCCTTCAGCTGAATGGCTGCTGTCTTTGGGAGGCAGCAGGAACAGCTTAATGGAAAAACACGTCGGACAGATTTCTACAGCAGCTCCATCAATACAAATACATTATTCGTTGTACTTATAAGATAAATGGTATGTGAAACGAAGCTCTCTTATTTCCTTTTCCTCTGTTATATGCATCTGTGCACTAATGACAAGTACGTAGTATGTACAAGTATTATAGAATAGAGGCTAAAGATATTATATAATACGTAATAAGTATGAAGGTAGTTTGTTAATTATTCTGGAGGTAGATAGATTTTCTCGAAGAATGTTTAGAGGAGGTAATCTGAGCTAATGTGTACAGTGGAAATTACATACAGAGAGAGATCACAATATTAACATAATGCATTTAGTAGGAAGGAGGTTTTTGCTCAAATCTCATATCCAGTTACTTGAAATGACTTCTGTCTCGCAGATTGAAGATGTGCCGATTGAAATGAAGTGAGTCGGCTCCTCCGTGCAGATCTGTCTGTCTCTCACCGTGAATCTGTCTGTCTCTGTGTATGCAAACTCTAATGCACTGATGTGCAGGGAAGACAATCAGATTCTATTATGATTGTGGGGTGATTGGCGTGAGACTCTGTACATGTGTGTGACTGTGAGTGTGTAATGGAGCACAGCACTACCACCAATACAATGTATGCAGATGTAATTGTGCACAACAGCAGTGGACTGAGTGCGATAGCAGTTGCACCACAGAATTAAGTCAGCTAGAGATGCTACCGACGCCTTCCTTGCTTGCTTTCGTCTAGGTTCGCCTTCCATTGCCCTATTTATTGGCCACTATCGGCTCCACCATCCTACACACGCTCTCTCTCTCTCTCTCCCTGCCGACTGTGACTTAAGCCAAGTTCACGAGCAATTGCATAACTCATCTTATTAGACCATTTGGAAGGACAGATCGAGAACTGTCAGAACGGAGTCTGACTTCAAAGAAATGCAAACACCAAAATCCCTGCAACAATCCCACCGGTCAACAACAACTGTAAACATCCAAGATCAGTTAGTCGTCCCAGTCCGCCCCTCCCCTCAAACACTTTTTATTTATACACAAATACAATTTATTCTTCAAGTCCGACTGTGAGAAACGAATATTTAAACACTTTTCCCATTTATTTATTGTCTCCATTCGATATACGACACTATATGCATGCAAAGATTCCAGATGTTTTCTTCTGCAATGAAGAAGCAGCTAATAATTCATTTGCATTAATTTTGGGAGTCAGGAGAAGAGGGTCAATTTTTAATTCTGCTGCCATTGAACTTCATGGAGTGTGGCAAAGATATTCAGTTTTGAAAAAGTCAACAATTTTCAATGATGGGAGTTTAATTATTTTCTGTGGAGGCTGCGGCTGCAACGCTGTACTCACCAGAAAGTTTTTGTACAAGCCTTTAGGGGAGAAATTATTCAATGCTGTGCAGATGTTGCTGTGCATTAATATTTAATAATAAAAGAAACTTGTTTAAGCATGATGAAGTTAGTTGGTGGATATGCAGTGTTGACAATAAAATAAGATGGGGAGCATGGGTGCATGTGCTAAGAGCATTGTGCATTCTTGGAAGTGTGCATTAAAATGTATCTCTATTTGTCACAATGTCAATCCAACTTTTGTTTGTACTGCGCTCACTTGTTCCTCCATTCTTTTTGCTAATTACATCATGAATAGGCTAAAGATTAGCTTTTCACCTCGCCATTGTTTGCATTTCCGGGAGTTAAAAAATCTATGTGCACACAATCCTTACTTTATGATTGTTACGATGAATGTATGCATGCATAGCACAGCAAATAGTGAAATGACAGAGAATATTGTTGGTTGGGTGGTTGGCCTGGGCTATTACTTCACAGGACGACTTCAGAGTCTCTCTCACATGGTCTTCAACTTGGACGTGTCTTCAGTCACGCTTCAACTCAACTGCCTATCCATTATTCTCCATTCTGTCAATGTTTCTATGAGTAACTATAACTTATTTGCAATTAGCTGTATTGAATGAAGAAATTAAAAATTACGATCCATCCTTATCTCCAGATGTGAAATCCAAGAACCCACCACCACCACCACCACCTACTCCGTACTCTGTACAAAGGGTTCATGTCTCTCTGACGATTCAAAATATTTACAAATGATTAATTCTCTCAATGAACAGTTCAAGCGATGAGATGGAAGCCAGTTATGTCATACAGTCAATATTCAATAATACGAGGGATGCAAATGCTTACAATAAAAAAACTATTAGTATGCAAAATTTGTAACTGTGGTTTTATGTGCATATATTTCTCCATTTGCTGTACTACTTTTAATTCATGCCACATAGCAGTGCATCAGTAATAACCATGAGGTGGGTGGTTAGGTGGGTAGGTGTAAATATTCTGCTACCAATAGATCAACACGATAACGCACCAGCCACCACAAACTCACATCCTGCTTTTGTAAAGAACACACGAAAAAAGGATGGAACGTGCCCAAAATTATTGTGCAACTTCAGATTCTCTTGTCTGATTCAAAGCAGAGGATTTTTCACTGATGTGGACATTGCCCACGCACAACCGGCCACCATTCAAATTAAAATGTCTACATTTTAATTAGGCAAAAATGACTCATCTAAAGGCTTAAAGGCCACTGGATCTTCATATATTTATTATATGTTGCAGATATAAAGATGTGGAAATACATTCCGGTCTTGTCTGCTTTTTTTCGAATATATTTCTTCACCTCCGTAATTTTTAGGATTATGTAGTACTTCAGAACAATTATTTAATGACCACATAATAAAGTTTAACTTTTAATTTAAATTTAATAAAATTCCGCTTGAAAAAAATAACAATCAAACCTTAAATTTCCTAAAGATAAAATTACAGATTTAAAGTACCCTACTATCAGATATGAATTAATTAGGATCAGAAATCTTTCCAGAATAATTTTTTTGGGCAATTCCCTATAAAATAATTTTTACTTGACATAACGAATACATAACATAACTATTAGCATTTAATTAATATTCACCGTCTCATCCTCTAAGCAGAAAGTATATAAAATAGTCAGTACAAAATCAATTAGATCGAATATTAGTTCTAGTGAATAGATTTTCAGTTGTCAGCCATGTGTACAACACGAACCGAAGGGTAATCGACAAGCACCATAGAATTGCACGGTTAATTACAAGGAGAATCGTGATCTCGACCTTTTGACAAACATTAGTAACGTGTTTCCACTTTGCTATTTTTTGCCCTACTATTAATATGGAGCATTATTGAATTGATTGGACGATGGTAATTAGTAGATAGAATTGAAATAAGTGCTGTGTGAATAAGTAAGCGTGTGTAATAATATTGCCATTGTAAATTGATGACCTCATGTGGACATTTTGTAGCAATGAATACATTTCTACATGTAAATGCATTGTGGAGACAAGTTCATTAATTACTGTCGCTTTGGACTGGTCTGTTTGGAGATTTGCACGTGCACGGATGTTCATATGTTTGGATCTTTGGATGCAGTTGGCTTAGAGTTGTTGGGATTGAAAGTGAGGAGCTGCAAGAAAGAATAGAGTTGTTGGATTGCGAGGACGAGTCGTAAATAAAATGTACGTGTACACGTAATACTTAATGATATAAGTGTAGTATTATTCTCTGTGGTCAAGTGCAAGTGGAAGGAATGCCAGAAATACGTAATAGAATTCTGTGCAAAGTAGAAATGGTGGAAATGGTTGGAAATGTGCGAATTCTTTTTCTCGTCCATCATACGAACGCAGAGACCAGAGACACCAGAGAGCTCCAACGTACAACAGAGAGAGAGAGAGAGAGAGAGAGAGAGAGAGACGATGATTGCATTTGAGTAAAGTACAAATTACAGACAGTTTTCTTTAAAGTACCTGGCTTGTCTGTGTCTGCTGTGCACGCACTTGGCCGCTGCATATTTTTCCTTTCTAAGTAAGTAACTAACTAACTAACAATAAGTAAGTAATAGGAGGAAGAGGCTGTTGGATGCATGGCAATGCAGAGTAGCATTATTATTATTATGAAGGAATACTTCTGTAATATCCTTTGTATCCTTACAAAATTATTTATCTGTATTCAAATGGTAGTTCGTTCGTTCGTTCGTTCGTTGCAGGCTTCGTAGTACATACAGATACAAATACCTATGTATCTATAAGTATATATGTATGTACATGAGAGTCAGATGCTGCATACTTTAACCACTGCAGAGATATTTATTTGCAGTTCCTCTTTTGGTTTCCATTGTTTTTACTTATCTGTTCAGAATTTATTAGAAAGAGCATAGTTTGGACGGTCACCAGTTGACTTGCGTTGTTTATTGTTTGATGAGATGTGTTATCATGAGCAGTGATATCATCAAAAATTATGCACGAAATGATAGCATCTTCTAATCTGCAGATTGATAAGCAAGAAATGTATACGGCCATAGCTTTTAGCTATATTTATCTCTGCTAATTTCGCTCTCCTGTTCCTTGGCATTCTCTGCTTCACCGAGCTGCGCTGTGCTGCTGCATTATAAACCCAACCGCTGGATGCATCATCTTCTGAACCTGTATGTAAATACCTATATGCATATCTCCCTATATTATCTACAGAGTGTCTACTACTACAACGTAATAGATACACAGGTATTTAGATTTTTTCTTAACGCCCCAATAAGTGTTCTGCTTTTTATTTCGTTTCATTTAGACCAAGAACGGCCAACTAAGTGTACAAGCAATAGCTCGTACGTTTATTTATGATGCCTTCTTCTAATGTACTGTGAATGTGTGTGTGTGTGTGTGTCTGTGTGTGACTCATCCGCTAGAAATAAGTTCTCTATTATCTCCTGCATTATTCCACACAATGTTGTACATCTTGTTCTACTCATGTTTCCACAATCAAAAATGTGCTCTCTTTGAGACGCGTCTCTCTTTCATTTTGTTTTCATGTACTTATTACGATCAGAGAGGCCCTTTAGGGGATCAATAATTGCAACCATTATATTATTGATTGGCCAGCTAAGGAACTATACCAGCACTATTTCGTAAAGTGTGAACACAAATCATTCGCACATCGAAGCAGCTACAGAAAGTCCATTGTGATCATTTGCTAATAAATAAATCTCACTTAAACTTCCAGCGGATCAGCAGCTCCCATTTCTAAATTCTCATTAAATTGGCAGATTCTGTCAACTTTCTGTTGCTTCCATTGTTTCACACTCAGATCGTACAAATTGTGCATCTATCTCTTCTTTTGACTTGAGAGGGAATTTCTGTTTTCGCAGCAAAGCTGCTACGTGGGAACTGAGACGTTTTATAATAAATGCGAGTGCGAGTGTTGGCAGAAGAAGAAAAAGAAGATAGGAAAATGAATGACAATAGATAAGTCCTTGAAATATTTTGTACTTTTAGAAATGTTGTTTGCGAGTCTGCTATTTAGGTATTGGTTAGGTTACGCCCACGTGTGACACACTAAAAGCATAAATCAATCAATCAGTGAGATTATAGCATTGTATGGATGGGTGATCTATTGGAGAGAGCAGCAGGACAGTAGCTGCGGCGTGAGTAGCGTAATAAGGCGGCGGCCTCTGTTTCGCAAATAGTTGAATGAACGTTGTTGTTTGTTGTTTCTGATCGAATGATATGTATTATATTTTGATTACATCAGCTTCAGAGTCCGATGAGTCACGGAGGCATGCAATTAGCTATTCTGCCCTGCACAACAATCCTATTGATTCGACTGAATTCCAGAGAACACACATCCGCAACGGTTGAAGGTGAGAGTGAGAGAAGCAGGCTGACTGACTGCATCAACAACAAGAAGATGAAGCAATTGTTGATTACGAGATTGAGATCTGGCAAAGATGGCAATGGAAATGATCAAAAAGTCAACAAATCACTCCCAAATAAACAAGTCAAGATTTTTTCCCCTGGCTTCACCGCACTTCACACTAAACTGTTGAACTATCACATCACACGGTCGAGAATTTTCTCTCAGAAGCCAACTCAACTTTAATACGTTTCAGATGCAAGCAGCAGCAGCAAATACCTCGACAGACAATCTTTTTCCTTCATTTCTCTTGTCAAGCAACTTAACTATGCAAACAGGGATTCCCAACACACAAAATACTCGTACAAGTACGTGTAGTAATTGTAGTAAGTAGCACAAAGACATGGGCTAATCCATTACACAAGTAATTCAATTACTTAAGTAATCGTTACAGGCACATATTTAGTTATTAAGTATTGCTCACGGGGGAGATATATTTACGCCTTATTGGTAGTTCATTATATAGGAAGAAAATTAAATAATTTTTCGAATGTAATTCAATTACTTTTACAATTTGAGTAATTTATGCAACGCGATTCAATGACACACGCTTAATCCTAAAAGGTACTGTACGCATCATAATATAATTTCTCAATGTGTAATTGTGAAATACATAATTATGTTAATTGTTACCCAAAATAATTTATTGTATTTTAATTATCAGTAAAGAAACAGTGTAATTTTTACAATGTAATTCAATATGTTATGCAGTGTGAATTATTCGATGCCTGACAGAACAAGGTACAATTACTATTAACAGGTCAGCCTTTGCTCACATACCTATAGAACAGAGTATGTATAATATTCGAGATGGTCAAATGGTTCTGATTGCGCACGTCTTCCTCATCTTTTAGCTGCTGGTAGTATTCAGTTTGGTGTGAAGGACATTAAAACCGAAAGTGTTATGTATCCACGAATATTTGCTCGATTCGACCACAGAAAACATTCTAACGGCAACGCATAACTACCGAATATTCCTACCACCTACCTACCTATCTACTTATTCCACCCTCTTCTGCATTCCACAATCTATATATTAAATAAGACACGTCCCAAATAACAACCTTTCACGTTCTTCCTAATTGACGGAATAATATTCGATCGTTGTTTCACCATAGTTTTTTCTCCCTACCTTGTGCAATACAGGAAATGAATTGTTCTGACTGCACTGCGGAGAATGTCCGATGAAACATGCACATTTTTCGGGGGAAACGAGACGCCACTTCAAGAATCACGGTCTTTCAAATAATTCGTGGAAAATAGATTATCCGCTAAAAAATTTCTCTCTCCTATGACTCATCTACTTTGGCAATGTGACTCCAGTTGTTTGCGATTAGGGGCGCACCTGCGGGGTGCCAAACTAGCCACGCCCCCATATGAAGTACTTAGAAAAACTCTTACCATTTAAAATATTATTTATTGCTGAATTTTCATCTTGATGCTTATGTAATTGTATAGCTTACTCAAATTTTTACGATAAGCCACATACAATTGCAGAACCAATTATGACCAACACTGAATCACCACTAATCTTCTATGCAGGCTCCTTTTGCAATTAAATGTCTGTGAACTTATTTACTGTCTACGTATTTATTCCGTAGGATATACTGAGTGATGGCTTCGTTTGCTTTTTGAACAACATTTTTTTAATAATTTTGAGCATAGGTTGTGGGATTATTGGGGAACCTACCTGAAAATTTTACAGTGAGAATAATAAAGAGAACGTACGTTGACTCTGATGGTGTAACTTAAACATTATTGGTGATTGAACTGCGACCACAGGTGTACTGTTAGTACTTAGTCATTCTAGGTTTTACGGAATCCGATTCAAACTCGAGCAAATCTACAAGCAGACAACGGGGAGCGCCCATTAACTAAAATTCTAGACGCTGGCATTGCACAGGAAAAATAACCATTTTACATTAAACAAAACGTTATATGTATGTAATGCATCTTACGACATTAGCATTCCATCAAAGTGCACAAAAAAATGAAAATTTGATGCATACAATTTTCATAAATAGTACTTACATCAGTTAGTATATGAGCTTTCAAGGAAATTCACACGGTGAGTAATTACGAGTGTTACGTTCTTTGCTTAGCACTTGGTGGTGCTGCATTGTAGTGTGCATTCGTATTTGTGTGCATTCCAAGGAAAAAGAAATGTATTTGCATTACTGTACAGTGAGATGGAGAGTGGGGGCTTTAGAGGAGTCTGGTAATAAAGTAAACATTTATTTGTTTTGTGGAAACGTCCATACTTATCTCTCTGACATAAATACAAAGGAGGATGTGTGCTGTGCACAGTGAACACTTGTTATGTAATAGATTTGTGTGCAGGAAAGAGATAGGAGAGAGGTAGCCAGCCAGCAGTCAGCAGGGCAGGTCGAGAAGTGAACTTGAATGAAGACACGTTGGAAGGTGAGCGAAAGGGAAAAGTGCATGGGACGAGTGAGCATAGGAAATCTAAAGGTAGAATCTCAAAAGTATCATGTCTGGCAGAATTGATTGCCACAGCAGAGAATAAGATCTGCGGACAGGGACACGGACCAGCAGTAAATATAGAGATCCTCTGTGATAGACTCTACAGCACAGTCACAAGTACTTGTCAGTGAATTTCGTTGCGTTGCCCAATGTGAGGAAGGTTAAGGTTTGTGCATCCTTATCCTAATGCTATCTACAAAAATCTTCATCATTTCGAGTTACAGCATCACCACCACCACCACCACCACCACCACCACCATCACATCTACAAACAACATACAATGCATTCACAGCTTCGCTCACCACCACCACCAACTATGCACCATAATGCAATGGACAGCACTTACTAATATAAGTGCTTCTATTTTCTGGTAAATACTTCTGATACTATTTATTAGTGTATTATTATCTTGATCCATTCCAAAGTACATTTAAAGGACTCGAAAGCAGACCATAGCAAGTTAATTGGGAGATGGAGGAATTACAATTGGTCTGGCTTGCCCAATGCCCACATACAGATACCATTCCCTCTGTGTGTGTGTATAATCTGTGGGCCTGCTGCTGAGACTGATCTCTCCAAAGATCTTTCCATGGAATTTATGGCAGGAAGCGGAGAGCAGAATCTTTTCGTGCTAATATTCCTTGTTAGCTTTTCAGTCGTTTTTTTTCGGTGGCTGCAACTCCATTTGTTCTTTAGAGCAGATGATGATGAGTTTGGCTGATGGGAGTCTTCTCCTTTACTCGGCTTCTTAGCCAGGCCACCATCAACAGCAGCCTAGGTTCTAGTGGCAGGCACAGACCCTCCTTTTCTTATCAGCCAAAGTATGCATGACAAAAAATTCCCATTGTGCGCTGCTGTTGTACGGGACCGTTGTTTCAGCCACAACAACAAGAACACCATACTTTACTTTTACAGAATGCACCACCAAGAACAAAAGAAGACAGGTCAGTCTCTAAAACACTCTCAACCAATGTCCAATCCCATTATCCTTATTACACACTACTACCAACTATAAGACCAGAGCCCAGTGTTACGTTTTTACCACTTTTCCCACTTTTTACCAGACCAGTGGTAAAAGCCGTTTTTACCACTGCTATTTAACAGGCAGGTAAAAACTGTAGTTAGTATTTATACATGCTGTCCTTCCACAATCAATGGGAAATATTACGTAAACATTGTTTTTGCAACTAAAATGGGTAAAAATCACTAAACGACCGTGTTTTTACCAGTGAGTGGTAAATACCGGCTGTTTTTACCGTGTGGTAAATACGATATGGCAACCCTGACCAGAGATACCTTTCAATTCCATCTTCAATGTTCACTAATCGCGGGTCAGTGTGAACAGTGGCTGGAAAATGGCTCTCTCGCTCCAATACCGTGCACTGCACACCTGGATCAGCAAGACGTCTGTTGTGCATGGATGCACCGTGTCATTACTAACATTGTGCATTCCGACCCTAGAATTCCCTTGGCCCTGCATGGAATGAAGGCTCCTGCTGTTTCCATTTGTTCTTAAATGCACTTTGCAGCGATGCTGATGAGTAATTTCTAGGCGGTCAAAGTGAATTTTGCAATTGCAAACGAAGTACGAAGGGAGGTGATAACCTTTAAATGGATAATATTAGACCACAACCGGCAATTGGAGGAAGACACGTTTATCAATTACTGTGGGTCGTAAAAAGCGTAGGTCATAGCCACAGAACCGTTCCTTTCAATCTCAGCCTTTGCTCAATCAGCAGAAAAAAGTCTTTTCGAATTTCAATTGAATTCGCCTTAATTTTATTGCTGAAAGATTGGAATGTGATCATGAGAGATTTCTTTGAGAGCTGGACTGGCAATAAATTGCTCCGACAGGCACAGCACCTGTACAGGTAGGGGTCCTATACATATAGTAAATAAATAGTAGGTAGCGAATGGTTATTGTGCTGCTGTTTGCTAGTATTATTACATGCATTGTAGGGATGATTGCAAATACATTGGCAATGAGATAACCGAGTCATAACACTTGCTGTTCCTTCATGACAGCTACACATGTTGCAAATTGTTGCGTCTAGAAGAACATTTGTTCGCTGAATGCATGCCTAGTTAGTACATAACAGTAAGTGTCTAAAGTGTCTATTATTATTATTATTATTGTATGGCTAAGACCTTAGACACTTTTGTTGGGCATGCACGTACACGAAATTCTAAGACAACAACTTCCTTTGTTTGGCGTCATATTCCTCATTAAAGGATTAGCTCATACATTAATTATTGCTCTTCCATGTATTAGCACCTGCCTTTATGGTAGCTAACATACAGTGCAAATCCCATTGTGTAAACTAACAATAAACACATTAGAAAACCCGCTAAACCAACTAATTGTCATTTTGTGATCGGAATTCGATATTATCATTAGACACATTAAAAGTTAAAACTGTTTCCAAGTGTACTTGAAATATCTGTGGAAATATTCAATACTAAATACGAATTAAAAAATATTATCAGATAAAGCATTTAAATTTTATTTGAGAATGCAAACTGAATGGACTCAATATCACCCAACGCATGGTAGGGATATCCTGTACACAGTAGTTACCTGGTATGATTTTTTTTGAATTTAAAAAAATTAAATTTACATGCATGTAAATAATTTGTGCGACAAGTGGTTTTGCACAATTTTTGGACAGGGCACGGGAAATCAGGCATTGAAAGGTGAGCATGGAGGTTGGTGGAGTCAGCCGTTGATTTGATGACTTGTACATTATATATTAAATAGGCGCTGACACTAGAGACGAGTTCAAATCTTTGCCGTGCGCATTCACTTACAATTGAAATGAATTTGCATTCTTCTAAATTCACGATCTTGTCTGCTGCGACTGACCCTTCGCATTGTACTTTTCAGACTGCACACGCATTGACAAATTAATGTGTCTGTCTACAAGTCTAGACTTAAACGGAACAGGCCACAAAATTGAAATCTATATTTCACATTTAGCACAAGCACAAAGAGGTTAGCCGTGTCATGTTTGTCCCAGGGTGTCGCTTCTTTAAAACCACGTGCAATTTATGTAACGGTCATTGGATGCATTCAAAGCAGCAAATGTTTCTGACGCTTTTGAAACTGTAGAATAGACTTGGACAACGTTGATACTTACTAATTAAGTAATATCAATATTGTAAAAAACAAACCAATCAAAATGAAGTTAACTAGGAATTCCTATTTATATGACAAGTCCACTACAATCCTTAAACATTTTGTGCATTACTTTAATTCTGTTTAAGGCAGTTCTTGCAAGGTGAGCGGTAAATTTTGTAAATAGTGCAAGAAGCGGAACCCTGATGTGCCCAAAGGGGGAAATAAATTAACACTGTAACCGGCCACATAATATAAATGTATACAATGTTATACTCATCTTTTTTTTATACTTTGTAATACATTTGTTACGTGCGAGTAGTTTGTGAGTTGGTCATACGGTCTAGCATTTGGCCAAAGGTTAAACCTCCATTTTTAATTCTGGAGTAGACTTTTTGTGTTTGGTCATGAATCGTCTTCCTTATTTCGCGAAAATCCTTTAAACTTGTCATACTTCTCGTACTACAGAGAAGTAGAAGTGGAGGAGACAGGAATGCATGATGCGAACTCTTTACTACACTGATTTAGCATCTGTATCTATATTATTATGATTATCTTTATTATTAGCTGTATATAATAACCCCAAATTGCCGTCTGGGCCGATATTCCCAGGAAAGAATAGATGAAAGGTTCTTTTGGCATGGTCAATAGATAAATCGTTCGCGGCAAGGAAATGCCAATATTTTTGCATACTATTAGCATAGAAAATTTGCAAGCGTGGAATTGGATGTATCGTAGCTACATCTAATAACTAAGTAACTACAGATATTTAATAAGCAATTTATTTCTATTATTATTATAGAGGCATCTGAAGTCAGCGTGCTTAATCAAAGCCATGACTTTGTTTGAAAGTTAGCAGCAAAATATATTTCTATTTGACGCGTAGAGAGTGGACGCGTCAAATCCTTCGCCGGTCACTATCATCATTATTTAGCTCACAGCTGTTTTAATTGTCAACTACGAAGGCACTGTTGGCTTTTATTATTCCTACATGGAATTCTCACTGTGCGCACACACACAGCCCAACCTGGCATTAACGACATGGTTCTTTTGATGACGCCATAGATTTGGATTAGGTTGAAGACCACAAAATGACATTCATTCTGTGCTTAAGGTTAATATGCAGGTGGTCCTCTTCTTCCCATTCAGCCACGTCACACTCAATTCCAATGCTCTCACTCTTCTTTCTTGTTTCTATTTAGTACAATGTCTACTGAATATTCTGCACAAGACGAAGACAATAAATAAGTGGGAACTGACTAGCATGTGTGTTGTACAGGCATACCTGTACCTGTAAATTGTTAGGTGCACCTTGGTGTACTAACTGCGTAGCCTAAAAATAAGTCCTGGCAGTGATTGCCTTAAATCTTGTTGTTGTTTGAGTAATTAAAAGGCAGGAAATCACGACAAAAGCCTATGATTAGGCACTGATCTGATCTATTTATGTTGTGGAGGGTGGAACATTGTGCGATCTCTGTAATTATCTTCATTTGCTGGGATGCTGCAATTCTGAAGCATCTCTCGAGTCAATTGAGCAGCTGAGGACAACAAGACCTAACAAGATCTCTGTGTCTACCTATCAAAGTATTTATAATGGAAGTACGTGTGTACCTGAGTGAATGACTGACTGCCTTTGCACCTACATACATAGATACACAGATACATGGATACCTGTAATGGAGCTGATTGTATGACGGTGACTGTGCTGTAGAATTTGATCGTGATTCACAGGACCTTGCCATTTGCCTGAACAGAGTCACTCTGCACAAAGATAGAACTTTTATTCAGTTAAGGTAAACTCTGAGCTATCTATTATTAAAATAGGAGGACGAGAGAGCATGTACATTTCGAGATGAATTCTCTCGCTTGCCCTTTCTGTGTGTCTGTCTGTGTGTGTGTGTGTGTGTGTGTTTGTGCTGATGCTTATGGTGGAAAGAGAGCCACGACAATACAACACCAAATACAAACAGACAGCAACTTGTATCCAGTGTTTCATTGAAATTGAGGATGATCCTGCAGTTTCCCTCCTCCAATGTCTTCAATCCGAACAAAAATTTTCAGATAAAAACTAAGAATGGAGGGTTAAATATGGAGCAGCAGCAGAAGCAATGGTGGTGGTTGGTGGACTGATAGAAAAACTTCGTGCCTGACAGTTGGTGAAATTGACGACTTAAATATGCAGACACGCCGTCGTCCTCGATCCAGCAGCCAAACGAAAATGACAAGAACAAAATGCAGATAAATGGACGGCTTAAAATACTAAATAAGAATTTTTTGTGCACACAAAATGTACAATAAAATGACAATAATGGTGCTGTGGTGCTGGATGGAATGTACAGGATGCGTAGTCAGAATTGCGTAGGGGTCTGCTGCAAAGAAAAACAGACAAAGCACCAGAAGATCTCAAATCCACCATCAACAAAGGGTCACGTTAACAATTGCTCGGGCCGATTTATAATACACAAATAGCCTGTGAACAGAATCACTTTCCACCACCGCGCGGACACAGAAAACGTGCAAAAGTCCTCTCGACGCTTGCAGGGGGCACATGCGGGCATTCCCCCCTTAAAATCACAAATGGACAATAATCTAATAAATGACGATGACCATTGAAATGTTTTCTCATGGAATTTCCTCCGTGTGATGATGATACACCTTGGCAGAGATTTTTTACAACTATTTAATGCACAGTTTAGTGCACTTTGATGAAATTGACAGAGTAATGCTCTGAATGCTAGTTGCTATTTAACTATTAATTACTTATTGTTTTGCAATTGCGTGTGCAACACTTATTGGTGTTCACGGTGCACTGCTACCAGTTCACTTTTAACGACGAATTGAATGAGATTGCTTCATCTTTTCTCGACAGCATTATATCGTCATATGTTGTTCTATTTCCGACATCGTCCCACTTGCCTTTTTGTTGTGATTAGCTGGTGGTTGTTGTGTTGTTGGATATTTAGGATTTGATTTGCGAGCATTTCTGTGACCATATACTTACAGGTGTTGTGAGAACAAGTCAGAAAGACAATGGCTCACTCAGTCACTCACTCACTCAGTCAGTCACTTGGCGATCAAGTCGATCCTTTTTAGCCACGTAATAGGACGGCGCTCAGAAGAAAGTGGTCACAATGCTATCAGTTGGCCACATAACACAACAAGTGTCACATACATTAAATGCTGACAGTGTGTACGTGATCATACTTTGTTCTGTCTCTTATCAATGCAAACATGCACACACAGGTACTTGGACATTTAATACTTGTGTCCTGTGCGTGTACTGTACATACACCTTATAGTCTTGGAATGGTATAGCACCTACCTACCCATTTAACGTTATATGAAAACATGCTGTTCAACTGTGCTGTCTGTCAGTCAATGGTACAGGGGCTCCACTTCTATGTTGACTAACGAAGTCCAAAAGCTAAAAGTAAATAATAAGTGGCAGTTGAGTGGACAGAGCAACAAGTAAGAAGGTTAGCTGCTACAACACATAGTAGAACATGGTTGTACAAAGTTTGTAGTAGCAGACACCCGGTCGAATATTGCACGATGTCACTTTCAATCTTTCAGAGAATGTTGTTGTGCTCATAATTGCACACATGTATTACGAGTACGAGTGGATGCTAGTGACATACATAACATCAAGTGTTGTACATGAGCAGTCCTAATTTCCACAGGAGAAACATGATTCTCTGTGCTATGTGTATCAATGATAACGACTGCTCTCTACCAATATAAAGTTCATCACATCAGAGATCAGCAGCACTGGGACAAGTACAAAAGTTGGCATTCGGACGAGCTGCGAACGAGTGGAAGAAGCGAGTAATAGGTGCGCAAAGAATAAAATAACAAATCAAAGAGTTGGACTAAGAAATGCTTTTGTGAAATGACTGTATTTTTTAATTTGGTGGTGCAATTGAGATGCAATGCGAGAGAATGAGTGCAGTTGAGCAGCAAGAGACTGGTAGACAGGAGCCATTCTCTGTGTCCACCTCCCATGCAATCAACAGAATCATATTCTGAATATTCTCTGATAACGACTTGAAATTCTTGATTAGAAGTCCTCTACAACACATGCATCCATTGCACGTTGGACGGCTCTTTGACTGTTTGCTCATCTGTAATGCACAGCATCTACAGACTCCCGACTGCTGCTGCACAAAACCAATCCCTCCTGCGCATAATCAATTGGAAATTTGCACCGAGTAGTCATGTCAATGATTGTTGGTACAAGTTTAAACATTTCGTTCGCCTGTTGCAAAAATTCACTTGAGTTGTTGGCTACATAGGGTAAAAGTATGTACGAAGGTTGGGTCTCTAAGAATTATATTAGTAAGTAGTCGAAACAATTAAAGGTGATGATCAATTAGTTGAGAATTATTTCTAAATGACTCAATCACTCGTCCAAACACTATTCTCTATAATATCTACTCCTTTTATTCCATGCAGTGCAGCCAACGGCTGTCAATTTTAACACAGAAAATAACATTATAAGTTGTTCACTCATTAAACATGTTCTAGGTACATTGTGCATTTTTATTCTACAGAGATAATGTACACATGTAAATAGGTAGGAACAAGCCTACGTAAATAGTTATTAGGCAAACATTCCGTTTGAATGAATCGTAATTTGATTTTACTCAAGGGTCAGCGAAATATGTTTGGGATCGTGTATATGCACCTGTGGCATTACAGAAGTAATCCTACAACAAAATATCCCAAAGTGCCAAAATTCCCCGTCACATAGAAATGTTCATTGTTTCCACGTTACCTTTGGAGGGAACAGTAGGCTATGAACATTTACGTTGGGAAGATTTTCGAGAAATACTCGAAATTTGCAAATGACGATCGCAGCGAGTGGATTTGTGAGAATATTTTGTCCACCGACTGAATGTGAGTGTATAATGCATTGAATGGATGGAGATTATTTATTAACAAGAGAATGATGAGTCATGATATATGTTGAATTTAATAATGAGGATGCATACGTAAGTATAATTCTGCTTAATCGAGTATGTACAAGTGATGGTTAATAAGGTAATCGGAGATACTGTTTACCATCGAGTAAAAATTGAATGCAATTTACATGCACGAGAACAGCGAGAGAAGACAGCGAGCGAGTGCTACAGTGCTACCTGACCAGAATATTTTGAGAAGCAATTTTGTCCACCTAAAGACACGGGCACACTCTTCTCATGTATAATGCGATAATGTGATGTTGCACCCTGCTAACTACATAATAGTATTATATACTACATGCACATATTAGCATTTGCAATTAGAATTCACAATGAAATGACTATATTTTATTATGTAGCAGATCGCAGCAGCAAGTGCAACGCATCTTAGCTAATCGGAGTCACAATTATTACATAATTAATAGATTCCCAAAAGAGAATGTGATACTATCGTTGCGCCCTTACACCACAACAGCACCACATGCTGAATACCCACACTCACGCTGCACTGACTCTCTATACGCTCAATTGAATCCTGTGAATGAACAGAAGAATTGTGCGCTGCAATGTTGTCCTATGGATGACATCTATTTAGCAGGTCGTTTGCACAGCTCAATGAAAGTTACATAGGACCAGTTCATATGAGAAATGACGATTTCCTCATGTGGACAACTGATGATGATGAGATAATTCTTGATACTCATGATTTGTCAACAAGAATTGTGCGAAAGGACGAATATCTCTGCGTTTCAGTCGTCCCAAGCTATTAGTCATCTATTTTTTGTTTTATTTGCAAAGCTATCACCACAAATACAAGCAAAAGTGTCCACTTGAGAGTGTGCGCTGCTGTCGAGCTCAAAGGTATTTAAATATAAGCGTTGGTTGTTGCAGCGACAATTAGCAATGAAATCAAATTTATGTGACGTGCTGAATGTGCGATTGTTTGTGAATATTAGAGGATATTAGGAATAGAGGAAGATGAGAATATTATTAGAAACGCGGAGAAGCACGTGGAGGCTTGTGTGTATGCGAGAGACGTGTCTTGTGTACCCTTGGTGACTCCTCGGAATTTCTTAAGTGAACATCCCGGAGGACACGCTGAAAATAAACAGAAATTAACAACTGGTAAACTACATGGCCATATTTCTCTTATTATTATTATTTCTTCTGCATTTGCTGCGTCCTGTTTTCTGTGTGAGTCTTCTTGCAGCAAAACAAGAATGCGTTTTAGTGCCGTCTTCGTGCCTTCCCCTTTACTTGCACACACAGAGGAGAATCTTTCTTTATTATTAGGAAGACAGTTAGGCCAAAATAATAATGGAGGCGGCTGTTAGAATGTCACTGCTGTGGAATTAAAAACGTTTCCAGCCAATGCAAATGTTATTGTAATTAATTACAAATAATGAGCATGTAAATGCAAAACAGTCATTCACACTTTCGAGGTGGAATTCATAAAAAATTTGGATTTCCGCTCGGCTAACATCGAACACGCTTTCCTTACAAATATTATTACCAGTAAATGACACTTGGCTATTTCTATTTTGCAATTTTGCAACGACCAACCATTTTGCCACCTCCGCTAATATGTAAATCGTGTACTGACTCAGGCCCTGTAGTTGTCTTGTCACACAATGGCCAAGTAATCTTATCCGCAAACTTAATAATCATTCTCATCTTCTTTTTCCATTTCCATGTTTCTATCATTTTGTTCCTCTTACCCTTTGTCATCTTCCAAATAATTATCTAAATATTTACAGGTGGATGCATGCAGGGACATCAAAATAAGTGAACCTATTTCAATTCTTGAGCAACTTGTTTCGATTCGTTCACAAGAAATAATACACTTCCAATAATTCACCGATAGAAATTAATTTGGAATTACTCCAATTTAAAATATTCAATTTAAAATGCACTGAAAACTATTCCATTAGGGAGTAAACAATTGACATGTTATTAAATACTAGAAGTGCATCACATTGGACAATGGCAGCTGATACATATTATAAATAGCAGTAAAGGGGTATACGGATAAGTGTTAGTCCGTGTCCACCGAATTGGTCTCATAATAACCAGTTGACGCTTTCATTTCATTTGCATTAAATTAAATTACATCAGAGTGTCATTGTTATTTGTCACCTATGCAGCAATAAAGTGGACCAAGTGGTAGACAGAGGTCAGGCAGGTCTTGAGACAAAATCATGTTTCAATTAGACATGATTTCAAAATCCACTCGTATTTATCTCATGCCTGACTTATTGGTACATTTTACAAGATCAATGCATAGGCGAAAGGTGTGTAAGTGTGCACAGTTGGCCTAAAGCCTGAAAATAGAGGACACTGATCGTAATTTCATCTTCATCTTTTCATCAGCTTTCCATTCGAATGTCATGGCCACAAGAAGAAGCTGTGCTGCTGAGGATCAGTGACAACAGCAGAGAATGATGAGAATATTTATAGTCCTTGAAACACACATTGGACGATTGTACACAGAGAGAGGCAGGTTACTTTGAATGATGGTGATAATGTCGTGTTTGCCTTTCCCGTTGTGTCCACCGTGCGACGAGTCTCGAATATTTACATGTCCACGATTTCCATTTCTCTTCCTGTTTCAGTTTGCACAGAAATTCCAAGGAAGTTGGCCCCTATGGAATACATATCGTGTACTTACCATTTACTGTTAGCTATAAACTATTACTTACTACTAACACATCAATTTTCGGAAGCACCAACCAACCACCATCAGCAATAGGAATATAGCAATGCTAATGATCATTTAGTATTGTCAGCTGAAAGGATTCTGCATGTAGCGGTTCTTCAATGCATTTCCACTGATTCGACCAATTCCACGTGAACACTTGTGAAAAGCAATACTTTGTTCCATTCGTGATATTCGTGAAACGCTGACAGACAATGGAATTCTAAACGCGCACCAAAATACCATACTAAATACCATCCAATATAACGAATACTCGTATTACTATTTAATACTACAATACTGTATGCTGTGCTGTGTTGTATGTACGGACAGACGGACGGGGACAATGGACAAACCTGAAATACTTGTAATTATAACAAAATAGTGTTGTTCTTAGCGGTCGTAATTATTTCCTAATTCATTGGGTGGTCATTGCTTTTTACTCTTTTGATGATATCCGCAAATGTACATTGAGAGGACTTGTTGTTGTGGGACAGCCACACAGGTGAGACAGGTGACTCGTTTTGCCTGCCCGTCCCTACCTCTCCTTTTCGATAGTATACATAAAGTTGTATACACAGCACTGCTCTTACAGTCAAATTATCTGCTCACCATATTAAATGCACTATCGTTAGAGTGCTACCAGCAGTTAAAGCAGCGATCGAGTATTGCAGTCTGTTAATCTTGGCACTTGGGAGCCAGCGAGTGCGATATTTCTTCGTAGGAAGACTGGTTCTGTGCAAATGTTGACTGATTCTAGTAAATAAGCTGACCATGTTCCTGTGAGCTGGGCAAATAAATAAAGGACAAGTATTATTAAACATGGCTGTTAGTAGGGATACTGACAGCGCAGAGAATAAAGTGTAATAAACAGTAGAACTCGCCATTGGAAGTATATTATAGCCGTCCACTGATTCAATCTCTGGCTCGCGTGAAATATGTAATAGAGTGGCAATCCATTAAATGCTTTGCTATAAAGCAGTAGCCGAGTGACACACATGTATCATCTATTATATGTATAAGTGGTCAGCCAGAGACCACGCAGTCCATCCAACACAACTTGCGAATTTTGAAGCAGGCTGGCTGGCTGACTGACTGAGAGAGTGAATGAAACGGTGGGCGGTGCAATTCACAATTCTTATTCTTAGCTAATAAAGCTAAATAATAGCAATGATAATAAATAAGTCGCCTGGTGCACTTAAACGATCCCAGTAGACGAGCACATCTTCTGAGAGCACCCTCTGAAAATTCTTCTGCAAAATTGTTGCCAAAAATCAAACTATCATACATAGTGGAATCTGCATTATGAACCTATTCACGTAACCTACCCTAACATTTTGCATGCAGCACCCACAGAATCTCTTTTTGCTCTCGTACTTACAATTAGTTAATAATAATGGAGAAACGTAAGGAGAACGTGTGGAATGCGATTCCGATGAATGTAACTGTAAGCAAGTTGGGTAAACGGATGCAGGATGCAGTGGAAAGGGTCATCTTCCATATTGCGAATTTATTTGCGAGAGCAGAACGAAATATGCACAGAGATGCATGCAAATGTTGTGTACACAGCTGGGGATGAGAGTAATCATAATATTATTATTATTAGAGAATTGCAGAGCACTGAAAGAGCAGCCAGTGAGTTCGTGTTTGTTGTGATTACATGAACAAGTGGTCGTTGTGTGTGTGTGTGTATGCCTATAGGTATGTGTTCCACGTTTGGCTGCCCTAATCTCCCAAAAAGGTTAGTTAGCATAATGACTCATGATAATATACAGTTCGACGAGTTCGATATATTTGCTTTGCTTGTTTGTTTGTTTGTTTGTTTGTTTGTACGAGTACGCGACTACTTATGTTAATAGTATTATGTAGTTGTGTGTCTATCGTGGCAGATGAAGAAGGCACTGGCTGGTTGTTGTTATTTGTTTGTATTCAGTGTTGTGTTGTGCGCTCTGTTGACTGGCTACCATATTATTCTCCCATGAGTCTCAAGATCACCGACAATGCACACACAAATAAAGACAAAAGATTGGAATGGATGAGGTAGCCTTTGTTGAAGTGGATGCGATGGACAGACAGGACACGACGATCGGGATACAATTATGTCATGTCATACATCAGAAACAAAAAACTTGGTCTTATGTGTTCCTGTCCGTCTGTGTGTGTTTGTGTCTGTGTGCGCGCATACATTGTTATGATTGTTCCTCAGTAATAACACATGCTGCCTTTGTTTATATTAATGTTCCGAGCATTTTCTATAATGTAATTACAATTAATTAGCAATCGCATGCAAATGTAAAGTACGAAAATTCAAATTACATCCTAATCTGTGTTCTCTGTGTACTTGCATGTGTTTAGCAGACATTCATTCAGGAACAACATCGTGACAAAAATGTACCGAAATAATTGAGTAGTCGTAGTTGTTGTAGTCTGTGTGTGTTTGTGCCTGTGTGTGTGTGTGTAAATAGCGCTTTGCATATGAGCAACGTAGCTAACGAACAAAGTCCACGTTTGTAATAGTAAAACTCTGGTACTCGTATATGTAATACAGAATGGACACGGTAATAGTAAAGTAAATGAGTGGAGACTTGGAAATGATTGGTTTTGGTGATGGAATGTTCCTTGTGCATTCTCAGTGCTGGCCAGAGATGATAGTTTTGTGGATTTGGCAGTAGCAATGGGCATATGGCATATGACTGCTAATACTCGTAAATGTAAATTAGCAATATAATAGTGCAAGAAAGGTGTGGTTGGGATACAGATTGTTATTTCACAGATTGTTTTCTTTCAGAATTGATTGGAGTGAGACTCATTGAGCTTGAGATGAATGAGCGAGCGAGCGAGCGAGTGAGTTGCAAGCCATCATCATCATCAAAGAAGGAACGTAAAGGAACGTTGCTGAAGAAGACGAAGGAGCAACAAGTGGAAGAAGAAGAAGACGAAGAAGAAGACGATCATCGGACTTTTTAGCCTCGCAAGGCCGTTTGTTAATGCAGATGAGTGCACTGCACCTTGATGATGATACAGGCCTCCGTTCAATTGTTGTACACGTATGTAGTAATGGCTGTAATTAAATTTCGTCATTATATCCTTCCCCTTGTGCTCTCCTAATGCCTACTCTACACACTAATCGTTCCCATGCTTTGCACACACAGTGAGTGGCCTTTCTTTTCAGACCTTTTCTTCAACCTCTACCACATCCACAGATACAACATCAAAAACATAGAATTCTACTATCCTCTATCCTACAATCATAATATCTTGGTAACTTTTTCTGCTGGAACTCATGTCACCAAATAATGAATACATACTGTGCTGTAATGTGTGGAAGAGAAACGCAGGCCACCGATTCTCACAACATTGTCAGTTTAATGTGATTCACACAGAAATATTCGGATGAGATTTTAGGGCGTGGTAAATATTCACGGCTTGCAAAAATACAAGTGAGCCGACGATTTGTGAATAGAACTGAAATGAAATCAGTATGGAAATAAATGATGTGCAGTGGTTGATGAAGAAAATGATGATGAAGCGAAGGGTTGATAAGGCTGAGGTGAAGAAATGCTCGATGAATATTTCTTCCACAAAAGTGCACATCAACGTCTGCAGATATGAAAATAAATTATTGTACGTATTTACCATATATCCGTTCATGTAAATTAGCGACAATCGAATAATACTTTGCAAAAACAAATTAGATGGTAGTTTTGGTTGCTTGCTCGGAGTCTTGTCTCTGTTACATTTCAATGATTTTCCACAAACAACATGCAATACCCTTCCATGGAATTATTTTATTCAACTAACTTCTTCTTCTTCTTCATTAAGTATTCGAGGAATCAAGAATACGATGCCGTAGGCCACTCCTTATTCTTCTTAACTTACTATCGCCTATAGTTAACATTGTGTATAAATTGTAAAAGAAATGAATACTTTAACGAAAAGTGCATGCAAAAATTAAATACATTATTTATGTAAAACATTTACCTTTCCAATTCTTATATATTGATTTAGTCACATTTTGTAGTCACAAAAGGAGCAAAGCAATTTTAACTGACAGGGACGTAGAGCTGATAACATGAAATATTTTCACGTCCAATCTTCAGAGAAGCGTCTCTTTATGACCACTTTGGCACAAATACACAATAGAAGAAAACAAATAAGCTTTTTAGTTTCAACCCTTTTCTTTTACTACAAATACTTAATATATGAAAATTTACAGCTTTAAATCTCATTTTGGAAAATAAAGAACGATTTGCGCAGTCCCATTGATAACTTGTTATATTGCAAAGAAATTCAAATGTATATACATTTTGTTATAAAACGATAACAAAATGTTCAGTAGTTTATATGTGAAGTTTAGGTGTCTGCCTTATTGAACTGCCGAAAATCTATTTTTAGAAATAATGATAATGACTTGGCTTACAGCATGAACTTGTAACAAAGTGAGAAATATAAACTTGACACTGCGGAGCATCTCCACTTTATCATTAACACCATTGCGCTTTTCTTGGAGAGATAACGTTCTTACAGCAATCAATGTGTAATCAAATTCCTCATATGAAATTGTTTTGTCCGCAATCGTGAAACAGAAATCTGGTTAGCTTTGAAAAGAATTGAGTAAAACAACAAATTTCTTCCTGTGAAAAGAATAAAATGGATAATAAGATATTCTTGTGAATAAATCGTGCAACGCATGTTAATTGAGTGGAAACATGAGAAAAGAGCGAAATTTTCTGATTTATCTGAATTCAGTGCAGCAGGACTTTACAGGTTCCCCCAATTGAAGATTGAAAATCGAGTCTTGAAAATAGTAAATATCTCTAATTGCAAGGGAAAATGATTGGAGAAGATTGTTTTCTGACGAATAGGAGTTAACGCGAGTGAAGAACATACTAATGAGATGTGGACTTGGCTCGACTTGGCCTTGACTCAATGCACTTGCATAATTGTTTCCGTAGAAGAACCGAAAAAAAACTTGTACATTGAACTAATTAGTTACTAAAGATTACGCATCGATGTAGAAGCGTGACTTACACAATCACAATACAATGCCATTTAGGGAATAAGAGTCCTCAGAAAAACATTGCAATTTAAAAGTAATTATAGCACGCGGAGTCACATTCTATAATAAAACCTTAAATACATGGCCCTTAATTCATTCTCTTGTTCAAGTAAATAAAGCATCTGTGTAGGAACTCACACTTTCGTACTTGATGTCGAAATTGCTGAAATATTCGCAGCACTTGGCAAATGTTTCATGCACAAATCTCAATTCTAAAAACATACGTACATTTACATTGCAACCGTGTTTCGTTCCATAATTTATTTCAGGAAGTTCACTCAGATTAAATGAAGAATCTTTAAGGGAGATTCTACAATGATAATTGGGCACATTCTTCATCCGCCCGAAAAATGGCTGTCATGTCGAAGGTCGACCGAATTTTCAATTAATTCAAGTAGCCCATTAAATGGCAACCGTCTCTGAATCGCTCATTTACTTTTGAGTTTTGTCAAGGTGGACTTCAACAGTTTGAATTTTATGAAAACACTTTCGAAGCGTTTTACGATAACAATGGCTTATTTCATATTTCAATAACCTATCAACTGCGTGACACATTAATAAATAGTGAGTGAGAGTGGCTGTAGAATTGAGTCATTTGGCATTACAGCATGCACAGTATTACAGCTACTACTTAAAGCTCACTCAGTCAAAAAATATAAATATCGAATTATTATTATTATAGGTATACCTTTGACAAAACAGTACTTCATGTACATTGTATGTAGGATATTTACTTTGTGTTCAGGTGGTGATTGTCCATAATATCTCACAGTATAGCCAGTATAGCATATATTCACCTATGCGCATCCTTTGTACTTGTTTGCATTTTGCAACATTCTACATATTGGCTGTTCAGGATGCAAAGATAATTCCGATGATCATTGAAGGAGGAATCTGATGGAATCTTTTCTCATTCAATTCAGCCTTCTTTACAAATTGGTTGATAAAATTATTTGATGATACTTTACTTTTGACTAATTGTGACCACAAAGAATATTGAAACATTTGCAGCCATTGCAGCTACACATACATAATACAATGCTCTGTGTATGATGTACCTGTAAACAATGTTCATACTTGGTACGTGACAATGAACAATGAAAATGAAATGCGATATTAATTCAATGAGTAAAAGGGAGAGAGAGAGAGCGTGTGTGTGTGTGTGTGTGTGTGCATGTATTTAGTAACATAGTAGGGACAGAGAGGTGAAGAGTCCACTTTGGCTGACTGCCGTCATCACTTGTGTCCATATTATGGTATTGCATGTGTTTCACATATGTAGCTACACAATCTAATCTGCTCGATAATTTAGTGTTTACAGTCACCTGCGTGAAGGTGCTGCTGCTCACTCATTACAACAGCCCGGCTCATCACTACATTTTCCATGCAAACTCTTATTCTTATTGACGCGCGGAGAGAATCGATCCATCGTCCTCCTCTTCGTCCAACTTGGTCCAACACCACAACAGCCAACAGAACGACAATGATACGAACTCGCATCGCACAACGGCAATTGATTAAAGAAGATGAGTGCACCCGTTCAGATAAATCTTCTTCTTCTTCTCGCACAAACAGCAACACAGAGACAATTAATGAGCGATCATTGGTGTTTCAATGTCGATGGAGGGGATCCGTGATTCGACGACGTCATTTGATCGATCAATTATTCCTGCAGCATCTTCAACATTTCCTTCCACATTCTTGATTTATCAGCTCGAGCAATTACTATAATACGATGTGACAATTGCAAGGATCCTTATCGCATAATCAGGGCAAACCGCTATAAACTAAAAGCAAATAATGCTTTAGTGCTGCTGCTGCTGCTTATCAACGCATTCCGCACCCATTCCCATCAGCAGATGAAATCAGTGGGCCGTCGTCGTGTGAGTGCACCCCACTTACTTACACACAGAAAGAAATCTGTAGCTCGTCTTCGCCCACAGCAATATGTAATGCAAGTAAGTGGACACTGATTATTGTTGACGGGATGGAAGTCACTCGTATTATTGTTGCACCAATTAGCTTTGCCCTTAGAGAAAAGAGCTTCACAATGTTTGTGTTTCGTGCATGAGAGCGTGTTGTTAATTAGTCCTCTATGTATGTAGATATACTTATATATAGAATACTTTCAATTCAATGGGGGAGGCCAAACGGGGAATGCTGATGCTGTGCGAAAATAATCTTTGCATGAAAATACAATTAGAAGATCTTTGGATGGAATTTGTCTTCGAGAAAGGATCACATTAATTAGAGAATATAGAAAATGCACCAGAACCTGCTGACTCGACAGAATAATGATCTTTAATTACATCATTGTCTCATATGAGCAGACAAATGTGAGTGTGTAATTACAACCACGGACTTGAAAACCTGTTTAGCAGCATATGTCATTGCTGCTGGTTGCTGATCTCATGGAATATTATCATTGCTCATCCTCTTATTATTATTATTATTATTAAAATTTAGTCACACAGACACCAAAAATACGACAACGAGCAGTCCATTTACGACCTCGCCAACTTTTCTCGTTCGTGGAACGTACACTTTGTTGTCAGTGACATGTTCGTTCCGTCTAGAAACCTGTTAAGAAATGTGGGAACATGTGCTGCATATTTTGCATTGTAGGAATGATAAGAACAGACTACTGAGGGAACCGTCCAACGTTCACATACGATTATATCGAATGATTGGGATCACAGCACCATAGTGCGCAGCTCATCGTCCACTTCGGAAACCTAAATACAATTATACATGAATTCCATCGTCCGTCACACTACATTTGTTACATGGAAATATTATCGTAATAAAAGTACGCAGATACATCATAGGACACATTTGTTTTTCGAATTTTATTCACTTGAACGCATGAAACTGCTAAAATATAATCAGTTATAAAAATACTTAAGATAAAAATTAGAATTAATCTTGTACATTTCGTATCACAACAGTTTCTTGGACTATTGCAGGCAATCTTATGCATTATTTTAGTAAATAGGAGTCATGTAATTTGCTATGTATTTGAAGCAAAGGTTAGTTAGTTGATTGACTGGCTTCTGTGTAGAGCCTTTTTGAATTGTCCATTCTCGAGAGCAACTCTGTAGGCCCAGAATGTGACCGGTGTAATGTGTCGAGCGGGGATGTCATAGTCAAAGGAGCCGACGCGCATCATGCGATCCGAAGTGAGAATGACCGTGTCCCGATAGATTCGGTGAGGTCGATCTTTGGCTCTGAGTCGCTCGTCGTTGCTCTCGAGGTAGAAGCAAGCGTCCAAGATCCGCTCGTCATTCGTCTTCTTCGGGTCATATTGGTCATCCAAGATCTTTTCGTAAATGGACCGCGTGTCCTCCATAATGCGTCCAAAGCAGCTGATTAGCAGAAATTTCCTTCTCAAGTTGCTATCGATAAATTTCAAGGCCAACTTGCACACTTCAGCCACCGCCAAATTGTCGGCCAACTTTTCTGCAGCCCCAGGATCAGACTCACTTTTAAATTTCTTCCGGTCCTTATTCGTGAAGCCTCCCTTCTGCAGACCTTTCAGCTCAAGTATCACTGAAACATAAAATTCAGCATGAGCATAGATCTTATGCTACAGTTCGTATCTTGTCGAGACAGTGACTGAGAAAGTGGAATCTTCAGCACACTTCCGCTTCCTTTAGCAGCCCCTATCACCCTTCAGATCGCTCTCAGTCTTACAACAAATTGGTGAATGCTGTAAATGTTCGCTGTTGACTCGAGAGAGTCAAAGTGAACCATTTCTACAAGGATCGAGTGCAAACTCATCGAACCACAAAGGCGCTACTCACTTTTGCGCTCTGTCCTATGCAAGAACAACGCAGAGAAACGGTTCAATAAAATACTTGCCTTCACGGCTTCCGAAGCAGATCTACCTGTACATGTTCTTCTCTGAATGAGTCATTCTGTGTACATGATAAGATTTAATTTCTGCACTTGGTGCTGGTTGCTACGAATTGGAATTTCTGAAATTTATTTATAGACAACAGTCCAGCGCAACAGCAGTAACAATAAAAGAGTATTAAAATTGACTCTATGAATTGTGTATGTACATTGTAAAGATGCTAATGAAAGCAGACAACATAGTTCACCAAACATCATTAGCTGTCAGAAAATTTGGCTAACGAACTCTCGAGCTGTTTCAATGAACAGTAACAATAAGTGGGCATAATGTTAAGAAACATTTCATAACTACTACTTATCACCTATTCGGAGTTTTTTCAACGCACGGCCCACTACATACATACCACTGTCTAAAAGCAAATAGAATCTTCGGCGGCGGTTCTTTCACTGAAAAGATTTTTGGCTGGAGGGCCTTTCGCTCGTTCGTGAGGCAGTCTTTTAACATTTAAAGAGCCTTATAGGTACACCTTAAAACAATTTCGCAAGAATAATAAATAAGACAATGAGATACAGCTACATATGATTTTACAGACAATTCCTGTCTACGTGTTCCTGTCACACATTGAATTCACCCAAAACATTGATGGACTAGCCAACCACTCGATTCAATTCAACAAACTCTTTACGCTAAGTAAGCAGCAACAGAACGGCAGTCTGTTTGATCAGTCGTCGTCGAATGCCCTGTAGTAACATCTTAGCACTTTGCCGATACAGATGAAACGTTAGGTCAGCACAATTCAGATTTTACTGCAGTACATAATGATTTATAGTCCGTACTGGGAACAGCCAGTGTTTCATCATTTTATCCAAAGCTAAGCACAAATCACCGTAACCATTGCAAAGCAAACTTTTTTTTCATGACCAGCATTTCCAATAGAATATAAACTTGTAGGAATACAAGTAATCATCATCAGTATCATCCCTCTTATTTATTATTCATAAGTGACGACTTTAAAATCATTCACATCCCACCATCCTTTCGTGCCATTATCATAATCCAATTAAGAATTTATTTTAACATTTCACACGCTAAAAAGATTCCCACAACTTCTCGGGTTAAATGCCTGCAGGAATTTCACTCTGAATATATTTAATTTGCATGCATAAGATTGGCAATTATCAAATTATTGTCAGCATCACACGAGCACACAGAAAAGCGCTTACGATAATGTATTAATAGAATTATTAATCAACCTGAACAAAATGAACATGGTTTTATGGACGCAATCGCCTTGGGTGGGCGAAATGATCGCAGTAAAAACCTTCCCACAATTATCTGAGTCTCATCAAACGTCACCATAATTATTGTTAACCGTTAGCGAATAATAATGTTCTGGATTCGAACACAGTTTCCGTGATGCATCCATGCGATGCCTTCAATCCAATTGGATGCTCAGTTTAAATTATTAGCTTTGTTTGACCCCTTGCACTTTTTAGTTCCTTGCGAGATTTAAATGAATATTAAGAATTCGTTTGCTCTTATTCTAATTTACGGTTTCAGGGGAGGACCCCGGATACCGGACTCCGTAAAATAACCATCTATCTAGGTGTCCACGAGGTTAAGCAGTACAGAAAAACAAAACTTGCGGGCTAAATGACTTTGGGATAAGAAATAAGGCACTAAAAAGGCAGAGCATATTATGAAAGGCAGAGGATAATTTTTTTGCCAATCTACACTTCCGTTCTATGTGCCATGATTACGCAGTGAAACTTGAGTTGGGGGCAGGGAGCGAGTTTAATCTTGAAAACGATAAACTGACTGCGTGTCTCTGCAACTTTGGTGCACAGAAAGAAAAGTATACAGTGCATTAATTATCCGTGCAGACGCCAGGTACTGGATTTAGAAAGACAAGAACACGTCGTTGCCAGCAAAGATCAAGTGTACGCGAATGGCAACGCAGTTACAGGTAGAGTTCAAGAAGTGATCCGTCCGTCCGTGCACGTAAACGAAACAACTCTTACTTACTACTTGTCGTTGAATACAGTTACAGGTTAACTTTTTCACATTGTTTTCTATGTTATTGCTCTAGTAGATACGTTCAGTCTACTCAACAGTTTAATACGCGACCCAACACTAAATGCTTATATACGCATTACTTTTTGCCGAACTAATGACTAAAAGAATTCCTAATGCCAATTACTGAATACCTAGAAGAACGGATAGCTTACTGCGTCCATAAATCTTTGTGCGTTGTCCAGATAACATTTGCTTTCATCTTATTACATATGAACAACACATCATGCAATACAAAAATAAAATTCATGCAATTCAACCAATCGCAAACGCATCATGCATTAGAAGAACTTAATTCAGATCAACACTCTCGATGTTGTTTACAATTTTACATTGTGCCTGTATGGCAGTAAAATCGAGTTAACCATGCAAGTTTTTTCTTCCCTTTTACACAGCAGACGCGGAATTTGAGCATAGCACAATACTGTACAGAGTAGACATGCAACCATTTCTTTGTCAGTCTCACCTCCAATTCCTTGTGTAACCAATGAAACTTAAAAAAATCACAGTTTGTTGATGCATAATATTAAATAATATGTAGACATTCATCGATGAATTTTATCTACTAGCCAGAATGGCGTGCTTGCCTACAAAATCCTTGCGAACACAGTAACAGAAACGAAAGAAATTATTTCGTTGGTGACTGGCTGCATTTTTTAACGTTGTCGGGAAAAAATTCGGGAAGGGGAAATAAAATCTGGTTGATGGGAAAAATGCAAAATTTCCACCAGTGAATTTTTGAAAAAAATGAGACTTAATTTTTTACCTGATACAGGAACAAGCAAAGGACCGTCGACAAGTTTTGTCAGTAGAATCACGTGACGCAAATGTAATATAAAACAGTTCGTATCCAGAACAATGCGCTTGGGTCGAACAATTATATCCGTACGGAAACCTCGGCGATAAAATCTTTTGAAAACCTAAAAGAACAAATCATTTAAAAAATTTGACAATTTTTGAAGCCATAAATTCGATTGCAGTGTAATTTCATAGGAAAACAAGGGATAGACATACTTCATGCATTGGCATCGGCGACATAATCGGTGGCATAATCGTTGAAGAAACTACAGGCTTAGTTTTAATTTTCCTCACTACAATTCTAGCGTGGTTACAGTCTGGCCATTTCGGTGGTTTCACCGCAACTGATGTCTCCTCATTCATTTTGTACGTCCAATAATGCAAGTTGTGCTATTTCAGAGAAAACAGATTTACCTTTTAGCAATAATCGAACATGTAAATAGAACTTTCATAAAAGAATTTGTTGAAAGTACTACGTAACGTACAACATCTAGGCCACATTTATCTGCAGGCATCTTCGTCGATTGCAATTTCGTAATGCTGGAATATTGCACCAAACCAGATGGTGTTTTAAAAGATTTTATGACTGAGTACTCCACCAAATACTTTCTACCGAATCGAAAAATGGATTTCAATCTCACAAAATTTTGGCCGCGAGTCTAAAATGAAAAAAAAATTTTTTTACTATAATGCTGACGACAGGAATACGAAAGGAAACGGATGGGAACTTATATTTGTACCCGAGATCGAAAATTAGTTGCATAGAAATCCTTCTTCAAAACCGCAGAGTCTTGTAAACAGGGAAAACCTTCAATGGTCACACATTCGGGCAAAGGCGTTAGTCTTCTTGTATGTAAATCGTCCTTTTGCTTTTTCACAGACGGGAAAAGAAAATTTTGATGCCTCGAAAAAACTACTGACAAACGGCTCATCAGATTAGCAAACACTATCCACACATCATCCATGCGATTTTCATCGTTATCCTCCACCAATTTTTCGATTCTTCTACAGGGACAAAACATTAGAAAAGCATTTTATACATTGGAACAACTATTTAGAACGCAGAAATATGTATATGCATTCGCTGAGAGCATTACAGAATTTGTGTATACAGCCACGAAAAAATTGTGTAGAATAGGCGCTATAGACAGAAAGCCGATTTAAAAGAAATCCTAGAAGTATCGCTTAATATGAAACTTATGGTCTCAGCTCGTTTTAATGGAAAAGGAAGAGAGAGGAAAAGAAGAAACGAAGGCGTTTCTTAAAGAAAGTAAGGTAGGTAAGTAAGATCCGTGTATTTATTTATTCATGAGTGAGTCGGTCGTAGATTTAAAATTAGTTTATTAAAAAGAGCAATGTGCAAGGTGTTGGTGGTGCTAGAAGAGGGAAATAAACAACTCGTAAAAAGTAAAGTATGGTGGTCATATAAAAGATAACGGCCTAAGGAGATTAGGTGGAGTACAGCCCACAGAACATTCTAAATGGAACAAAAGTGAGCTATTACAAGGTAACCCTAACGGGAACTGGACGACGGCGATAGCACCGAGGAGTGTTAAAAGAGATTGCATCATATGGTCAACATGTAGAATAATATTTGACATGGTTGGGGTCTCAAGTCTCTCACTGGTCGCTCGCTCGCTCATTCACTCGCAATCATTTGGCTGCCAGGCAGCAGAGGTTCGCATCACAGAAGATCGCTTAGCCTCCATTGCACAGGTAGGTGCTACATGAGTGACTCGAATACGCGATGGAATGTGAAAGATGATCAAGATGAAGATAAGATCAGGAAATGACATTTATGCAACTGCCTTCTTTCTTTCGACAGCTCTCCCTAATTGTAAGTGTATGAAAAAGATTGCGGGCTAATCTTAATCCACGCTCTGGCTACTTACGCATCTTGTGAAACGTGGATTTTACTGTACATTTTACTGACGAACATGAACATAATGGTAATAATAATAATATTATTACCATGCACACATCTAATTCAATGGATGGCCACTTGGAATGCAAATACCTCCACGCAAATTAAAGTACTCACGTATACGATCCATTATTATGAGTACACATTCTAGATGCTTGCACGTAGCCCCATGTCCATCTCCTCGATACTTAACACGACGAGGAACATTGGTGGACTACCATATAAAAGACCATTCATCGAAAATGAATCTTTCAATCAAAACAATTGGATTATCAACAATTAGTCGGCTTTAGCAACTGCTTCATACAAAAGCAACGGTCGAACTGTACTCGTACTAACTCTGCTGCATTACAGCTTACAATAGGAAACCGGTTGTTAGCATAAAATTAGGCAATGTTGCACATATTTATACATTCTCCATATATTAATCATCTCTCACACTTTCAACTAGGCTGAACACTGATTCCATTTAGAATAAGCACACAATGGTCTACAACCACAGTTACGAATTAATAATGTGGAATATTCTTCTTTGGCCAATGACTGATTCAATAATCCTCTCATCTCGAATACTCCCCACCACCACCCCCACCACTTCAAAAAGATAATAACTTGTAAAGTTGTGAAATACCTGATGCAAAAAGTTGGTCGACGATGAGGTTTAATCCATCCTTCCGGTGTCATCGCAAGCCACTCGCAGCATATCTGTGAAATTAAAATAGAATCTGTTCGAACCTCTATTCCGTCAAGTCAATAAAAGAATCATAAATATATCTTGTCCATTTAAAAATCTCTCATCCATAGCAGACCAGTGAACCAATGACTAAATGGACAGCATTTTGAAGAACTTTAATTTAAAGGATACAATCGTGGGCAAAAGATCATGTTGAAAATCGGGGACGTACCATGACGAAGGCTGCATAAGGTTGGATCAGAGGAGAATCCCATTGCAGCAATTCAATCAATTCCGTCAACCTTTCAACGACCAGACTGAACAATTCAAAGAAGAATTGCATGGCCACGTTCTCCAAAAATTCAGACTGAGCTTTATGTCCGGTTGCTATAAAAAATAGTCACACATGAAAATCCATTCTATATAATTTCTCTTGCATATGGAATGCGGACACAAATTTGAAATGAATAACAGACATAATGAATTCTGAATGCATAACTAAAGGTCGTGTGAGGTGTGAATTTAATGTAGATTGAAGTACTTACAACATTAATAAAAGTACAGCTACGCTTCACACATTTCTTCTCTAGCAGGCTGACTTATTATGGGTTTCATTTAATTAACCAGGACTACATGTCTAAATTCAATGAAACAAGAGACGCGCATTCTCATCACTTGACGTAAAAGCAGCTTGTATCGGGTTACTTAAGGATGTAGAGCAATATTATTATTATTGCAGCCGTCTATCTAACGAACCATCGGATCACACATTATATTACTACACTTACAACAAGTGTAATATAAGAGTGAGACAGCGATAGGCGATAACGAAGATAATCTGTTGACTGTCTGTGTTGTGGTGTGTACTAAAGGGTATGCAATAAAGACGGCGAGCAAGGCGAGTAATGTGAGATAAGGTTGAAGTGGAGAAGATATTGTTGTAGTGGAGGAAAGCAGCAGAGGAAGAGTTGAGCCAGGCCAGGTAAGGAAAATAAACAAAAGAACTGATTATGTAATACCTACAGTAGAAGATTTTGAAAGAAGGAAGAGCTCTGTGGAATCCTATTGTCTCTTAATGGTTTTTTCATCACGACGGCCATTGAACTTGCCAAATTGAAGGGGAAAAGATCATCTTCTTCCCGTACTACCAATCTCTCACTTCTCCCTATCTATCTATCTCTCTCTCTCTGTATCCCTGTCCCTTGTACACGTAATACACGTAATAAAAAAATGATTTTCTGATCTACTCTCACGAACAGCGGGATTTGGTTTCGTTGACACAATAAGAAATACGAACAGATTCGAATTGATTTGCTCAAGGAAAATGCACTTTTGCCCATTAGAAGAATAGATGGTCACATCTGTGCATTAAATGTGTACATTAATATGATAGCTGATGTTGTGCAGCTCCTTCTAAATGCGTTTGCATAGTTGCTATTTATTAGAATATGTATAAATTTTCTACAGGAGCACAACTTCAACCTAGATTCAGCCACGCAGAGTTGTCTGACCAGCTACCGCAAAAGATACTCTGCTCAACTTATAACTGCCTTTAGGTGCAAGTTCCTATTGTAAATAAGTTCCATCTTCTTCTGAACTCATCTTGAAATTAATTCAAGATAATCTGCACATTGTGAATCCTGTGTGCCCTGCACTCATTAAATACTACAGGCCTGCCTAACAATTAACACATCAACAATCTTTTGCTTTCCGCCTTTACTTATTACAGGGGTACATTTAATTACTTACTTCCACTTTCCATGTAGCTGTTGGAAATAAATAGTAGTGTTCCACATGCGTACCTACATCCACTTCCACTACAGCTATCCATACATTTCAAACAGTAAACTGTATTCAAATTCCGCAACAGACACGCAGAGAATATTTTCTGGATTGCTCTAATTGTACGGATACAGCAATCAGCCCAATCAATCTACTTGTAATTATCGACTACAGCACATTTTCATGCATACGTACACCACGTATAGATCATACGAAGAAGACATGTTAGACTTCATTAATATTCTGATATACCGTATAGTTGTGTAATTGAACAAGGCAAAAATTCAACATAACAGCACAAACATATTCGTGAAGCCTATTCTTCAGTTGGCTTTTATTCATGCAGCTTTGCATAGAAAAAAGATTGACTCATCTCATCATTATGATTTTGCAGATGGGCAAAGATTTTCTTCCACTTCTTCCTCTACTCATCACTCGAAAATGCATCGAACGCAACGTACTGCATTGATTGTGACATCCTAGAAGATCTTTTCAAGTTGTACAATTGGATAATGTATAAGTACGTGTGTGAAGGAAGACGGTGTAAAATATTACGATCTTCCTATTTACTTATTAGTAATTAAAACTACTACCTACATACCTACCTACCTACCTAAATACTACCACTCTATACACACTAACTACACACTATTGAGTTACATTTGATCATTTCCTGTCTCATTGGTAAACAATCACAATAACTTGTTTCAGGAGCTTTCACCGTTAATCTTACACAAAAGGAGGCTGCTCTCTGCTCTGCTCCCGTGTGCTAATACTTTATAATTAATTAAATATAGTGGAGCGAGATGCTAATAAGTAGTAAGTAGTTGATAGCACACGGAAACTAATAGTATTATATTTAACGGAACCGCAGGCAGGTGTAAAAAATATATTGGCCCGGCCAAGCGGAGATAACTGTCCATGTATTTATAACACAGCAATAAAAGCTGACAATCAGTGAAGGAATGAAATGAATATCGGACGTTGACGGCTTTTCCACGTTATCTAATTCTAAGTGAGTTGATGCATGTTTAATGTTGTACGTAGTAATGCATGAAAGAGGACAGGAGGAAAATCCAACCCTTCCAACCACTCACTCTGATCAATGCAAGACATGAAAGCAATTTTAAAATGCAAATTGTCACGTATCATTATTACTATACAAGGGGATGGATGGATAGAAGAAGCAAGAAGGCACTGCTACCACTACCACCAGTTGCTGCTGTTCGAGATGAACCATGTATTACAAGTACACGTATGTATTTCATTGTTAGTTGTAGAATTTGGTCTGTTGTTGATGATGAGTATACTCGCCTACTACGTACCATTCAGATGACGAAATGAGATGAGAGCCAGTGCGTCCTTGTGAAGGTGAGTTGAGTTGATTACATGCTCCGCTTCTGCTTCATCTGCAGATAATACTCACTTACCATTTACTTGAATTTACATTACATGACCAACACATCTTCCCAACAACTCACAGTCACAATTAGCTGCACACTCACTCACTCACTCACTCGACTACTCAACTGCAGCATACAGATGAGTGAGATCACCTGAACTCTCCTCACAACAACAACAGGTAAATAAATACGACATCATACTGCTTACTATCTACTACTTGCTACTACTACTACTACTACTGTGCTCCGATCCATACAATTTAGCCATGTACATTCAGGCGTAAAGCTACTACAATGTTTACACGCCATATGTGTATTAGCTGATGAACAATTTAAATACTGCTTTCTTGCCAAAGAATTGTGAGGTAGTCATTCCGTGTCGGTTGCTCTCCGCATACAATTAATGCCATTTAAGAACAAATATGCAGTCAAATATACACATCTAAATAAATCATCAGTGCATTCAATTCAGTGTAAATCCATAGGAATAACCCTATCTACTAAAATTAATGAGTAGGATTTTTGGTCACTCGGAGATGCCCAAGTACATTTCATTGCACTTGCCGTACCATGCCAAAATATCTTATACGAACACCTGAGGTACCTTCGGAGAGTACCAAATTCCAATTTTTCGTATGCACTTTTTACTTGTACGCAGCAGTATTAAAAGAAAACCTCAACTCAACCATATGCAACAAAATAGAGTAACGATTAGTAAGAAACATAAAGAACTTACTATGATTCTGCAAGTGGTCGATTATGTAGATATTTAGAGTCGCTATTTGCATTAAACGATGAAATTTCATACGGATTCCTTTCTTGAGACAAACTTCGAAATACACTAGGGCTTCTTCAGCAACACTTTCCAACTTATCCACTCTGAAACATTTGTACGAATAACATTAGTCAACATGTCATAGAATCGTCACAAGTTAAAAAAAACTGGTAGGTTCTGATTAAAAAAATTGCAATTTTGCAAATGCACAGGAACCTGCTATTTTTTGGAATGGGCATCTCTCAAAATGACAGTGCCTATTTAAAATAATATTTAGCGGTAAAATATAGCATGCCTTGTCTCCGCTTTCCCAACACTAACAAAAGCCTTCACAGCGAATCATGCCAGCATCAAGGTCTTCACATTTTTAACTCATTAGAGGATAGTCAGGGCAGGGGTAAAAAATGTTAATGAGGACGTGTTAATTAGGGCATTTGAGATTAAGGAAAGTGGCAAAAAGTCACTCCATCTTTCGATGTTTCTACCCGAAAAAGTCCTCCTTAGAGTTGAAAGTCAACTTTGAGTCCACGACCAGCTCGTTGGCAGTCATGTCACAAGAGCACAAACTGTCTCATTAAATCTCAAACTGCACTAACTCATTCAAGTGAGTGAATCGAGAGTGCACTTTTATCAACTCATAACCACCTGCTACCGTTCCACAGTCTATACCTTCATTACTTATCTTATCCAGACATGAGATTTGAGGGGGTACTAGACCTATCCTACTAATGATAAGTTTATTTTGGTCTTCGGTATCCTTGCAATGCTAATATTTAAGATTTTGGGGGCGTTCCCCCTGAATATGTCCCTACCTTCATCCATAAATTATTGCTAATTTTCAGAGCTATGTACAATGTACATGGGTCAGGTAATCTGAAGATTTCATGGTTACACAATAGGGTATTACTACGTATGTATTCGTATAACGTATGGTGGAATCAACTTAAATTTATGGCTATTAATTTCACTAAAAATCAATGATATTTACCCGATTTTGGTGAAAAGTTTTCCCAGCAACAAGTTGTAAGTTATGGAAAACCGATGAAACAGTTCGTTGTGACTAAGTTCATCTACATGTTGTTTCTTAGTCTGTGGCTCTTTCGCAAAATAAACAGGTTCTTCAGGTTTTTCCAGAGTTGGATGAATCCAAACTTCTTTTCTTACGTGCCACTTGGTCGGCAGCTCAATCAATTTTGAACGATAGCACCAATAATTCTTTGCTTCTGCTCTGTGCTGTAATCAAATGATAAACACTGGTAAGCAACGATTTCTGAGAAAGCATTCAATGAATCACATCGTATGACAGTTTAGGTCTCATTTTAATAAAAATGTTTCATCCCCTTAAGTGGTCATAAAATTGATTGTTGTCATACCGCTGAATGTTGGAGAAATAAAATACGTTTGGAATAGAATCAGTAAGTTCTGATTAAGGGTAACAGGTAATTTGGGTAGCATTGCTTTGGCAAGTAATAAATTGAATACTGTTGCTTTGTAATTTGCTTTTCAATATAATATTAGCTATAGGGAAAATGTATAAGCTTAATGTACCGTTTTGTATACACCATCATATATTTCGTGGAGCTGATTACGACTTCCTTCCACCGGATATTTTGCTACCATGGAGCGAGTAATATAATAAACTCTGCTAATCATGTCACTCTGCGTAACAATTAAATACATGAAAGACACATTATCATTCCTTTTAAAGACATGTACGATTACGATATACGATACGTAAAAAGTAATTGATTGTTAGTACCCTTGCCAATGCCACTAGTGCAAGTTGTGAGTAGGGTCTTCCCCTGTTAGGATGTATTTGACGAGCCAACTCGTAACTCCTTCAAAACGAAGTGTGAATTTATTAAAATCAAGTAGATATTTGTCGTATCAATGAAAATGGTAAATTATTTCATTAGTACTCATGAGATTGTCGCAAACTGGTGGACGAGCCAATATATCGATAAATGTCGCCCACAAATATGTGAATCTTGAAGACCGAATTAGCAGCATGATGATTTTCCGGTGCCGTAGTCCGTTTAACGCTAGAATTACGTAGAGCGACCAACTTTTTTACATTTACATCATATTTCGAATCCAGTATGTTCAAAATTTGTTTGAAGTAATCAAGTGCCTAGGAACAATTAAAGCAATGTAAGGTCTACATTAGTATTACGATAATCTTGATGCTGATATGAAAAACAAAATTCGAATTTATTGAAATTGAAGTCTTACCCTTTCATTAATCCATGAGAAGTAGCCTTCGGCAACGGGCTTCTCTAAGCATGTTGAACGATTGTATAATAATCTCAATACATCAATGCACTCGTAAAAGCCATATTTCCAGGTCCGTTGATCAAATTCACCTTTCGAATAGGTGGAGACACTTTTCAAAAGAATATTTTTGGCAACTTCTTCCAAAACTTGTCTATACAAATACAAAATTATAGAATTAGTCAACAATCCGATTTAATATTTCCAACAACTGTGTACGTTCTTGTCCATTATACAGTCAGTATTACCTTACCATTCTAAGCAGATACATTATAGGCATACCAAAATGTACAAGCGCACCTAATTAACATTTTGTTAAGTAGGCTATGCTAGTACAGATTGCAATTTGCGTTCAGGATTGTTGAAAGTTTTAACATGCAATTAAACGAAATTAATTAATTTTATACGGGGTAAACAAATATCGTCGGCTGCTCTATAGGACTGCGAGTTAAAAAATATGGATACGGATTTCCTTTGAGAAAGATTTACTAGTTCAGATCAAATTGAATGGAAAATATTGAAGCGATACGAACGAGAATCGCGTGTTGTTGTTCTTCTTGTACATAAATAAAGCTTACCGTAATGTACTTATGGTATTCCAATTTGCATATATCTTTTCAGGGTGATTGTAGTATCTGCGGATTACTTGCTCAATACTATCAAAATAGTGTGCCCATTCACTTAGTGAATGATGTGCCACCAAATCGATGTGTACAATTTCATCGTACGAGTAATTGTGAACCCTGGAACATAAATCCAGACATTTCAGTCCACATCATACCAGTTGTAATTATTTTACTTAATTTACAAAAGTAGTCAGAATACACTCACCTTTTACTGGGAGAAGAAGTCAAATGACTA